>OOFB01038267.1:15937-26499 GCA_900323305.1 Trachyrincus murrayi
GCATATGCCAAACTTTAGAAAGACCAAATCTTTAGAAAGAAGCCCATGAATTAACTAATGTTTCAATGTTAAGTCATGTTTCAATGGCTTACTATTTCATTGAGTTTAGCCCCAATTGTTGAAGCTTTTTGTTCGCTCGATGTTTTTAACAGTACATGAAGGCATCGTTGATTACTGCAATATTGGTAAATACATTTTTTATTTTTTTGGTCATGACTTAATGACTAATGACCCATGTGGGTCCTGAGGCTGGACCAGTTGAGAACCACTGGTCTAATGACCCATGTGGGTCCTGAGGCTGGACCAGTTGAGAACCACTGGTCTAATGACCCATGTGGGTCCTGAGGCTGGACCAGTTGAGAACCACTGGTCTAGTCAAGTCAAGTGAAGTACATTTTATTTGTATAGCCCTTAATCACAGTTACAGTCTCAAAGGGCTTTACAGCCATATATTGTATAAAGCACTTGTTAAATGTCATCTGTGGGGGTGCGTTAGCGCTGGTTAGCGCTGTCTGTAGGTCAGGGATAAGGGGGCGAGCAACTCGGCAGTTACAAACAATCAAATACACTTTGGGAAAGTAGACAAAGTGACGATGACTCACCTGACTTTTCTGGTTTGCACACCTTCGCCACAGTTGTCCTTCAGGTCCACGTTGCTGACCTTCCACACGCTCCAGGGTTCTGCTTGCCACACGTACTGGCCACAGTCGCTCAGGCAGGGAACCACCTCATAGACCTGGCATGGATTCACACACACACACACACACACACACACACACACACACACACACACACAAACACACAAACGCTCTGGGTTAGCGACGTTTATTTCCTGTTTGATTTTTCGTGGGAACAAGTGATTTTGTGTGGTTCTTTTTTTTGTCTTTTTTAGCTCAACTGAACTGAACAACGTACTCACCTGAGCCTGGAGATGGAACCCAAACATAGGATGAAAAAAAAAACAGAGAAACATATGTTTTATTATATTATTTTTTGGTTTCCATAGTCCATCAGAAACAGAATCTACATAATCAAACAGATCTAGATAATAGAAGTACACAAGAGAAATAGGATTTGTCTGGCAAAGGTCACTGGCCCCAAATCTTTAATCTCGACATGAAATTGCACTATAACAAAATGACTTAGCTTGCAAAAAAATCCAGTCACTCATGCACAGCTGTGATTTCAAAACGACAACAAGGCTTAATTATATTTCCATGGAAACCTGTATGGCGCGTGTGCCCCCCCCCCTAACCCCCCGGGGGTCTGCTCTACTGACCTGGTTGACATGATCCAGTTTGGGGCACGGCCGTCCACCGTTATAAGGCTTCTCCCTTAGCCATTTGGAGCGAACTTTGACCCCGCTGCCACAGGACTTGCTGCAGCGTGACCAGTTGGACCACTCGCTGAGCTTACAGTCAGATGGGCAGGGGATAATGCACGCTTCCTCAATGTAGCCTGTAACAGAACAACATCATAACAATGACACCTCGATTCAGTAGAATTGTAGCTTCGCGAAGCTAGGCTAAAATCTTGCGAGCTCAGCTCCGGTTTCATATAATTCATATAATAATATTTATGCTGCTTCAGAAATGTTGTTTTTTTCCCCAATTTGATTTGACTGTTAATTTATTTGTATTTTAGTTTTTTTTGTACTTTAGTAGTTTAATGGGTTTTACAATAAAAATGACAGGTTCCAGTTTTTTTAACGCAAGAAGTATTGACTTCAATGAAAGTAATTCGCTAATGGTGTTTACTTTGGAAATACGGTACTTCGATATATGTCATCGGGATTGCAGGATCCGACTGGCTGAAGTTCATCCAATCAGCTGCAAAGTAAGGATGGCTGACGACGCCCCTCAACAAACACTGCCGACGTCACACTTTCTAGATCTAATGAGCGAATATGGTCTAGAAGTCTATGTATTACCAGAAAATATTACATTATCGCAGAAAAATAATAGCAATGCAGTAGGTAAAGTAATGCAATATGTGTTTTTATAGGCATATTTATTTGACAGTCTATTCTGTTCTATTCACAGAATCTATGAATTAATCATTCATCTGTAAAAATGAAAGAAGGTAAGAGCAAGAAGCAAGCAAAAATTGTATATTCATGACAATGTGTTAATCTTCAACAAGAAAGCAGTGAACACTGTCATAGGCTGTGCTAATGTTGAACACAAATTATAGTTGATTTTGTAAAAAAAAGTTCAAAAAGTTATTCAGAAATGTACTCATAAAAATACACATGCTTGTTATTCTCACATCGGGTTCATCTCTACCTCATACACCTACTGTTGTCACATGAAAGAAAGGAAAAACAAATGATATTACTCTGAGAATATGGGTGGCATGTCTTCCATTTGTAATTATACTCCTAGCATGGGCATAGTTTTTGGTAGGGACACAAGGGATATGTCAAGAAACCAAGTGAATTGTCCCTACCAAAAATCATAATCAAGCTGAAAATGCATTTATAGAGAAATAGTGTTAAAATTAACGATTCTCTAGTAGCCTGTGCCAAAAACTGTATTTGTGCTAAAATGCTGCGGATCGCACATCTCCGAAGCTGAATCCAAAGCCTTGATTCACAATGTTCCTCTCAAGGTGTTTATTGACAAAGAGTTCCAAGCACGGAGGTCCTGAATTACAGGAAATAGCTTGACAGTTAGCAGACAGTTTTAGAGAGAGAGCGAGAGAGAGAGAGAGAGAGAACACTCAGACCTACATCGTCCAGTTATGGCCGTTCAGCGGCGTTAGCGTCGACCCGCCCCAATGCTAGGAGTGAAGCTACGAGGACTACGATGCCTTCATAACCACAACACAAGGCGCCTGCTGAAGCTCGGGAGTAGTTTGAGTGCTCCGTTAGAACTCTGAGAAAACGACCCCTCGGTGTGTTTGCTTAATTCCCTTTTGCTCTTGTCAACAAAAAACAGCGTAGAGCAGTCAACTGTCCCCCACAGATACTTGTCTGTAAAGCTTTATTAAAAACAAATTGTATTTTACGCTGAAACAAATAAAAAACAATTGTTTCATTCGATTTAAATGGATGTTCTTGGTATTGCTTTTTCGGAAACCGACAATAAACATTGGCATGCTCCTCGATTTCTGCACGATCAAGTCAAGCATTGTCATTGTCTTAGTTTTCTCAGTATGTTCTTAGTCTTCTGTGTAATACCATGTCATGCTCACCGTGGCTATTGCAGCGGGACGTCTCCACCAGTCGGTTGTCCTGGTCGTAGCACACCATGGCCTGGTACCGGTAGCCCTGACCGCACTCCTTGATGTCCCCCTGGACCTTCATGCCCAGCTGGCCCTCCACGCGGCCCCCCTCGGGCAGGATGCAGTCGGACCAGTTGCCCACCGGCTGGGCGTTGTACTTGTTGCAGGGGCAGTACTGGGTCTCGGTTAGCGGGTACAGCTGGTTGTTCTTGCACTGGTCGCGCTTTTTGCTCTTCCCTGCAAAGAGTAGGAGTAGGCACGATTCCTTGGGTCAAAAATGAAGGGAATGCGGTTTATAACACATAGGGCAACAAATACAACTGAAAGATTTGTGAGAAAAGAAACAAATAGGCCATTTTTCA
Organism: Trachyrincus murrayi; assembly: GCA_900323305.1. Lineage (NCBI taxonomy): Eukaryota > Metazoa > Chordata > Actinopteri > Gadiformes > Macrouridae > Trachyrincus > Trachyrincus murrayi. Next base: position 19,525 of record OOFB01038267.1, read on the forward strand.
CAGAGGCGCCATCGTAGGACCAACACAGGTCTCGCTCATAACACTCAATTATGGGTCTGCTACTTTTATGTACCAGGACACGGCTAGTAGACTTATCTTAAAGTAATAACGTGAACATAACAACGCACACACAACGTATACAATAATATGGAGAAACCAAAAGAGTAACAACAATAAAGTTTTACATTTACATTTAGTCATTTAACAGACGCTAAATGAGCTCCTCCAATACGATCCATCACACCCTCATTTACGTCGAGGAGCGGTAAACGCCCAACAGCAAGATTACCGACGTGGCTCCTGCAGCTCGAGAACAGAGAGATCTGTCTTCCAGCCCTTTACAGCGACTTCAGCAACACACAACAACACCCCTCCCGGGCAAAAAATAGCTTGAGATGAAAGAAAAGAAAAACAAGCCTTCACTCACCTACTAGCAGTCTCTTACGTGTTCTGACACCCACGCAGTCTGCGGTGCAGGAGGAGAACTTGGACCAGGCGGTCAGCTGACAGTCCTCCTGACAGGGGTTCTGACACTGCTGAGTGAGGTCGGGCATGGGGTTAGCGAACTTCAGACACTCCTCGATGTCCGCTTGTCCGCCATCTTGTTTGCGGCATGACACAGCTAGGGGGAAAGAAAACGGTGAATCTGAGTGAGTCATGTGAAGTGAGTCATTTTTGATTCTCCGTCTAATAAAGACAGTAAATACAGTTCAGTTCATTTCCATTATACATTGAAAGAGATAGAATAGGAACAAATGCCCGAGGACGGCACGTCATGTTTTCCAGATTTTCTTTCGAGTGACACAATCTCTTTACTAGAATGTGCTCAGCGTGCAGAACGGTAAGAGGCCTACACACACTCCTCTGCTGTTACTACACACAGAGCTCTGACCAGCAGCTCAACTGTGGGCTGAGGGGGAGAGCGGCCTTGATGTGGGTTCTCTCTCTCTCTCTCTCTCTCTCTCTGTCTCTCTGTCTCTCTCTCTCTCAGAAGAAACAGTTATCTATATTTTATATATATTGTATGTAAAATATATGTTTCTCTATGCATCTGTTTACAACCGACCGTTTGTATATGGATGCAAATGCAAAGTCATATTCAAGTGAAAATCTACTCCTTTCTCTTCTCTATCATGTCTAGGCTTACTGCAGACACACACACACACACACAGAGACACACACACACTCATGCTAAAATATGCACGCACACCAATGCACACCTACACACACACCTACATGCACGCACACACACACCTACACACACGCACACAAAAACACACACCTACATGCACGCACACCTACATACACAGAAACACACACCTACACACACAAAACACACACCTAGATGCATGCACACCTACACAAACCTACACACACACACACACACACACACACACACACACACACACACAAAAGCAACCACTCCAGTCCCTCCAGAGCTCAATCGGCCGGATCCCAGAGCGTGATAAAGTGATTACAGACTGTACAGAGTACGGACTCATCACCTTAGAGGCTCTATCGGGTTAGCCAGTGAGTTAGCCAGCGAGTTAGCCAGCCAAACCCAACTGCTGCGTATTGGATTGGCGCCTCTTTGCCCCCACTCCTGTACGTCCGAGTGTGAGTGTTCTGTTACAGGTAATGGTGCGTAATGAGAAGACCACCACCCCCCCCCCCCCAGCCCCATCATCATTGGAATCAGATAATGGGCACTCCTAATAGGCGTTCTGAGTGCGTGTGTGCGTGCGTGCGTGTGCGTGCGTGCGTGTGTGTGTCAAAGGAAAACACTCAAAGACATGAACTGTCTGTCTCCATTAGGGGCGAGGAAGAAAGAGGAGAACCTTCTGGAAGGTCTAGTTGTTTAAAAGGGTGGATGACGTGTCAGTGGGAACGGGGGGGGGGGGCGGATTATGCTAGATAAAAGCCGTGGCGGGAATGAATATGCAAAAATAAATAATCACGCTGCTCAAAATCCTACCCGGCAGCGAAAAAACAATGTCGTGGGAGGAGATGGGGGGAGCGCTGTGTGTCTGACTGCTTTGGCTGAGTAGAGACATTGTTTTGAAGATAATTTTCTTTGAGGTGCTTTGCCACCAGATGTTCATGTTTTTGGGAAGCCTCTCAACGAATCAAGTGATTAGAAAAGCTGTAACTGTGTTATCCACCTGCGGGGCCACGTGTCAGTTAGCACGCTCTGTTCAGAGAACAAAGCCTGTCTCGTGATAAAAAAGGGCTGGGCCCGGGATGCAAGTCAAAGAAATGCAGTGGCTTGTTTTAGTCCAAATGTAAACACAACGTATCGTAGCATTCATAGTTACACTGAGGACGGACTGGCTTTAAGGTAGTGTGTGTATGCGGGTGCATGTGTGTGTGTGTGTGTGTGTGTGTGTGTGCATGCACGCAGGTCTGTGTGTGTGTGTTTCGCCCTTACCTCTAGCCTGCAGGCCAGGCCCGCAGGCTTCCTGTGCCCCGGGACTGTCCTGGCGTACCGCCCAGGGAACCAGCTGGCACCGGCGCCACTTGTGTGTCTTCCACCTGCACGCGTGACATGACAGGACACGACATCCCTCCGGTCACGGTTCTGTCGTTTATTCAGTGATATCGGAGCGATCAACAGTATCAACACTAACGCTCAGGCCGTTGGGACTCAAGAAATGTTTGTTGTTGTTGTTGTTGTTGATGCCAGCGTATCAAGCGTGACATATTGGATGAAGAAATCTATGAACAGTTGTGCGCTTCATACGTAGGCGTATTTATATAATGCATGCAAATCCCGGATCACAATATTCACGATGCGTAACCGAGTCACTGTAGAGGGTAAAAATTATCGAAATGATCAAATGCATAAAAAATGATATCATTACACATCACCATAGTCATTGGCCCTGCTGAAGCGGTTTGAATCTCTCCTCAAATCCCCGAATAGAAAAACGGTGGTGAGATTGCAACGAAAAGAGAGATGTGTTCTCCGTCTAAACAGGCGGGAACGGTCGTCAAAATCCACCTCCGGAGGTGACGCACGCCACGTTCAATCTAGATTGAGACTAGATCGACACTTGAAACCTTTAGATTCAAAGAGGGCTGTAGAGTCTAGATATTTATATTGTGTAAAAAGGGCCATTTCAGGCCCTTTGTACCTTTCATGTCCCAGGGTATAGTAGACTTATCTTCACTAGTTTAGTCTACTAGCCGTACCCTGGTACATAAAAGCATTAGCAGTGTAGCAGTGTTATGAGCGACACCTGTATTTGTCCTACGATGACGCCTCTGTGAAAAGTCTATTGTTTTAGTTTAAAGAACGCGTCGTGGTTTGTCTGCGTGTGTCGCGTTACCGATAGCCTTGACAGACAGACGGCCCCTCGCACTCTCTCTCCTGGCTGAGCAGCTCGGGACAGTCCTGCCCACCGTTGGCCGGGATCTGCATGATGAGGCGTTTTCTCGACTGCTTCTTCTTCGTCTTACCTCCTTTGAAAAGGAATGAAGATAAAACATGCGGTCAAAGGCAGCACTGAAACTCACAAGGTACAAATTCTCAATTCGAGAGGAGAAAGGAGATAATATAAAAAGGTAACGAAACAACAACACAATGCTAAACATGAGCCACAGCTCCGATGAGTTGTTTTTACGGAATAAATGTTCGCAGCAAACTCACAACTGGGTCAAGTGGGTAGTTACCCTTTAAGCCTTGGGTATGCTCACAACCAACCACAGTTAGCGTATTCGTGTTAAGCCGGAGCACTGTAGCCGAGGCAGCATTTTGGGAAATCCGTGACTCAATTCAAACTCGTACGTTTTGTTGAATAATTAGCTGATAGTCACTATATCCCCTATGCATTGCACATTGAACAAGCTACAATGCAACTTGCATTCAAATTCAGAATTTGGAGGGAAACGTGGATGTAGGGCAGCGTATAGCGATCATTATTGCAAATCAGTAATGCATGCTGACGTCGTGAATCCTCAAGCGGGCTTCGTCGCTGTGTTTCTTTCGGTGCAACATTTGGAATCAATGCATTGAAATTGCGATCCTTCAGGTTAAAGGAATAGTACAATTGTTTTGCATTGTGCATCATGTGCAATATTGCGTTATTGCATCAATTACTCCTTATTGCATCAATGAAATTGACGCCAGATGGGGAACCAGCAATAAGCGGCTCATAACGCCTTTGATCGAGTTATGACAGGAAAAACCCATAAAGGAAGAACACATGAGTTGGTCTTCCATGTAACTGAACAACGTCTGCTGCAGGGAGAGCAGGGTTACAGAGGGAAGACACTCCCAACAAATCAAGAGGAGTTATCGATGCCTTGGTGAGGGACTGGTATAGGTTATTGCCGTTACGGTGTGCGCCCATCATGTCAATACCATGGCGTATCTCACCAGCAGTATTATGGAAGACCTTGTGGTTGGAACACGTGGGGGTTTGTAAGACTATGTATGTCTTTTTAAGTTTGATGAACTCGAAGCGAGATGAGAGATGAGAATAATGTTCACTTTATCAGTCTTTGGCATATTTCTTAATTTCTTCATAAATCGTCGAGACGTTCGAAGCTTCGGCATGTATGTTGAACATCCAGCCATATTTGTATGTATGAAGCGGAAACGTGTGGCGTCGTACTTTCTCATACATAGACATATATGTTTACAACATCCATATTCAATTGCCTTTGAAGCTTTGCTTGTCCTCAATTCATTTTCAACACAGTTGTGTATGTTGTCAGTCCCTTGGGGCCCCAAAACAGATCAGCACAAGCAAACAGCAAATGCATGTACAGTATGTGAGCAAAATAAATGAAAGAGAGAATCCAAAACCTAACTATGCAAGAATTTCATATCCCTCAGAGGAATGGCAGAGTGCATTAGATCTCTCTCTACACGTCTGTCTGTCTGTCTGTCTCACTCTCTCTACACCCCTCTCTCTCTCTCTCTCTCTCTCTCTACACGTCTGTCTGTCTGTCTGTCTCACTCTCTCTCTACACCTCTCTCTCTCTCTCTCTACACATCTGTCTGTCTATCTCACTCTCTATCTACACCTCTCTCTCTCTCTACACGTCTGTCTCTCTGTCTCTCTCTCTCTCCCTCTCTCCCCCATCTCAGACATCTGCATATTCATTCTGCATATTCAGTAACCCTTATTAAATTGGACTGCATGCATACCAGTACAAGTGTTCATCATATCATCACACTCTTCTAACCTCAAAGTGTTTTTACAATTAGCCCAGACAGCCGGTGTCAGCCGTACACGGAACAGCCAGCTCTTTGGGAGCACTGAGGGTTAGTTAGGTGACAATCAATCAATCTCGACACTTAACCGAGGGGGGGGGGGGGGCTGTTATGCACTGTTACGCAGAGTGTTTTGACTTGTTAAAGGAATACCAAACCCTAAAACGACTTATTTTTGAAGGCATTGATGTAGTGGCTTACATTGTAGTATGGATTGATCCTGGTCCAAATCTCCACTTAAATGCACAAAGTGCATTTAAGTTTAAAAAACACATTGCTATTACATGAGTTACCTGTTATTGGCTGTTTTGGGTTACCAGGTGACGCCAATCAAACGTTCTGGCTCCACCCCCCAAATCTGATTGGAGCTAGTGGGAGTGCCATGTGCAAGAGAGCAAAAGCCTGAACAGCAATATAGCCCATGTACATTTTGATAGTGGGCGGGGACCAGCTCAATGTTTGGTTTTCCTTGAAATGACGTGATGGAAGTGTTGTTACATTTAAATGAAGTGATGGAAGTGTTGTTACCTTTAAATGACGTGATGGAAGTGTTGTTACATTTAAATGAAGTGATGGAAGTGTAGTTACCTTTAAATGACCCGATGGAAGTGTTGTTACCTTTAAATTAAGTGATGGAAGTGTTGTTACATATAAATGATGGAAGTGATGGAAGTGTTGTTACCTTTAAATGACGTGATGGAAGTGTTGTTACCTTTAAATGACCTGATAGAAGTGTTGTTACCTTTAAATTAAGTGATGGAAGTGTTGTTACATTTAAATGATGGAAGTGATGGAAGTGTTGTTACCTTTAAATGACGTGATGGAAGTGTTGTTACCTTTAAATGAAATGATGGAAGTGTTGTTACATTTAAATGATGTGATGGAAGTGCTGTTACTTTTAAATGACATGATGGAAGTGCTGTTACCTTTAAATGATGGAAGTGATGGAAGTGGTGTAGTTACCTGCTTGGCAGGTCAGGGGGCAGGGGCTCCAGTCACTGTAGGGCGTAACGATGCAGTCCCGCTTGCATGGCAGCAGGCAGGGCCTGACTGTGTCTGGGCGCAGGCTCTCTGGACACCTGGAAGAGACATCATTCAATTGACATGCTGAAGCACACGCAAGCACATCCCCCCGCCCCCACTGCAGCATGCTTGGAAATGGACCGCGTTGGGGATCGATGTCCGAAGAACATCGGCTTTTCCCCGGGTCTTCTTCCTCTGTAATTTGTGTGTGTATTTTGTGTGTATGTGTATGGTGTTTTGTGTATTTCTGTGAGGTGGTGTGTGTGTGTGTGTGTGTGTGTGTGTGTGTGTGTGCATGTGTGTGTACATCGTGTGCCAGTGTGTGTACATCGTGTGCCAGTGTGTGTGTGTGTGTGTACATCGTGCGACAGTGTGTGTGTGTGTGTGTGTGTGTGTGTGCGCGCGCGTGCATGTGTGTGTGTGTCTGCGTGCATTTGTGTGTCTGCGTCGGGAAACCCACTGTCACAGCAGGTTGTAAACACATGGGTGGTCATTAAGGCGTTCTTGCGCGACATTGGCTCATGATATCATGATATTGCATTAATGCAGCCGTAGCTAGTGTCTGAGTGGCATGCAGACAGACCAGACACGCCCCATCTGTGGCTGTTTTTCAGCGGTAATGCCTCATTCATTTGCAATTCCTTGTGTGTGTGTGTGTGTGCATACAAGAGAGAGGGAGAAACAGTGTGTATGTGTGCATACAAGAGAGAGGGAGAGACAGTGTGTGTGTG
>OOFB01038271.1:5402-27224 GCA_900323305.1 Trachyrincus murrayi
GGGTGGGGGGGGGGGGGAGGGGGGGGGGGGGGGGGGGGGGGGGGGGGGGGGGGGGAGATGGGTGGGGTTGGAACAAGATACACGAAGGTTTTTTCAGTTGTAGAGTTTGGAGATGTTGAGTTTGTTTACAGAGAATGCAAACACTCAAAACCAGTTTGTGTGGCGTGATGGACAATAAAGTCAACACCCTCCGCTCAAATAACCAATAATCTTTGTACAGGGGAACATTGTAAATTGTGACCCCCGATCAGAAAAGAAGCAACGACGGTGAAGCGCTAAATTCTGTGTGGCTTTGAAGCAAAAGCAAAAGTCAAGTCGAAGTTCAGTGTAGAAAGTACTGCACTGAGTAACAGTCAAGAGTAAAGTCGTTCCGTAAGGTATCAGGGTCACAATGTATATTAAGTTACTACAGAGGGGAAGGGTGAATTAGGTTAAATATTTGGAAAGCGTTCCGCTACAGTGTACAGAACAAGGGAGGGTCAAATTAGATAGTTTAACATTGGTGTCAGCTGACCGTGAGCACCTGTCACATGTCATCATGCCATCACCATCTCTCCCTCGCAAACGAAGTGTCCAAACAGGTCTAAGAAAGTCCACCCTTCAAAATAGTCCAACACAGGCTAATCCAGCGAGTTAACATGGAAGCTGGTATATGATCAACAGGGTGGTAAAGATGGCCGACGCACACGCCTTGTCATCTGTCTCTTGTAAAAGGCAAATGAACCAAACTAGATCACCGTTTGCTCGGTTGGCAAATAAAGAGAGTGTTTAATGTTTTTGTTGGAGCATGCAAAACACTCTGACACTGCTGTCAGTTATTCAAACCCACAGATTTGATTCTTCCTGTTTCTATTTCTACACCGTGATGAATATTGGTTTTTGAACAGCATTCTTCTCAGCATGACTGACTATATTGATGGAATATTTGTAGGTAAATCCCCCTTGTCACATGAAAACCATAGTTAGTCACCATATATTTCTGCATGTATTTGAGCGTAAAGCACTGACTATCAAGTCATCTGCGCTATCAACTGTGTGTCGACTTTACACCCATTTACAGCTTCTGAGAAGCACAGTGGTCATAGACAAGAACACACACACACACACCAATACCAATTTTGGTCACAGTCTGACCAGTGCCAATGGTTTGTCTATCGTTAGTGTTTACTGGCAGTATTGTGCAAGTGTGATGATTTGTGCGAACATACCACTTGTCATTTCAACCTAGAGTGCGGGGCCTACTGTGTTTAGAGTTCTGGGGCTGCTCTGCTTATGAACGTTGATGTGAACCAGAGGTTAGTAGGCAACATTTCTTGCTCTCATTACGAAGCAGAGCAGAGAGATGGATGAATGGATAAAGAGACAGAGAGAGGGAGAGAGATAGATGGATGAAGAGGGAGTGAGAACGAGAGAGAGACAGAGAGAGAGAGATGGATAAAGAGAGAGAGAGAGAGAGACATTCTAAGCCAATGACCCCATTAACGCCAAGCCACTCAGGGTGCGGTGGGAGTCCTAGGCACCAGGCCCATCATGATCCCACCCTCTGCTACCCCCCCCTTCCTAGTTTTCAGCCTAGGGCCCGGGCGGAAGCAGGCTATTCTCATCCTGCATTGTGGCCTCCGGAGCTATTCTGACGTCCTCCATTGTGTCCAAAAGCTTTCCACAGCTCTCAGCGATTTCACCGGGTGCGTACCTTAAACCCCTCTATTATGGCCCGGCCCTGCTGTGTTGGCTGTTGCATTCACTGCTCCCCCTGACTTTTGGCTCTCTCAGCTAATGCTGTTGCTGTGTTATGGCGGCGGGTGCTACGACATACGAGTGGCGTAGTCCAGAGTCTCTGGGCCTCATTGATAAACCTCCACTCTGTTAAGCTGTGTTGTTGCAGTTCTTCTTGTTGTAGGTACGGTTTAATCACTAGTGTAGATTAGGGTGAAGTTGCGGTGAAATTGTTTTCATCCGTTATTGATTAATTAATTGAAATGCTCGACGCAAATAGCCTCGAAGGTTATTGGTCCAAAGTTAACATTTGCCTGGACAACATAGGGTTCAGTAATGGCTTCCTGCAACGTCATTAAGTAGGCCCTTCAGACTAACAACAAACAATAACAAATGTCATTCTCAAACCAAACCAACGTCTACCTTGACAAGCCGTGTATAAAAATTACAAGATTAATAAAATCACACGTAAAGTATGAACCTCTCCACTTTTATTCGTCCTTGGTCCGAGGTTTCAGTTCAAGTGGTCTAGCTTATCTGGGTATTGATGTAGGTTTTATAGCTGTTTTCCCTTTGAAATCTAATCGCCACACTAAACATGCACTCTGTGTTCCATTTCAGAACCATGGGAGCAGACGCTAATTGACTCAAGAGACATTTTCTGGGTGTGTGGGTGTTTGTCTGCAAGTGACTCGGCAAAGTCTGGCAAGAAGGAGGTTTTGGTCCTAAAACCCCATCCGAGTGCAAACCGACGACAGCCTTCTCCTGCCACATGTGCCGAACCTATGATGGAATACTCAGCTAGCACGCAGATTCATCACCACCGCCTATGCATGCGCAACGTTTCACACGCAACCGTGGTCATCGTCCCTAACGCAGCCTCCAGGACCTGACAAGACTTTACGCCGAGTGAGTGGAGTGAGAGGGCGGCCGAAAAGATTCCAGGATGTTCATGATCTCCCGTAGGATACGCAGGTGCCAGTGTGTGCAGCTGTTGACCATGTGCCTGGTGCTGTCCCTCATGATGGTGTGCTGGGAACAGCTGGACCAAAGTGTGGTGAGCCACGTCAAGTCCTACTCCTACCGCTACCTGGACAACCGCTTCACCTTCATCAAAGAGAGCTTCACCATTCCCCAGGAGGAAGCTCTGAGCTTCAGCAACTACCGCTACCTGCTGGACCACCGGGATAAGTGCACCAACCAGGATGTCCTCCTCCTGCTGTTTGTCAAAACCTCTCCGGAGAACACCAAGAGGCGCGATGCCATCCGATCTACCTGGGGCAACGAGAGCTACATCCGCCACACCCTCAGGGCGGAGGTCAAGGTGGTCTTTGTGCTAGGGGCACCCGGGACCACACCAGACGGGCCTTCCGGGACCAAAAGCAAGAAAGCGATCATCCAGGATAAGCTCGTCCACGAGGACCAGCTCAACGGAGATTTGATCCAGCAAGACTTCACAGACACATTTCACAACCTGACCCTGAAGCTCATCCAGCAGTTTCACTGGGCACACACCCGCTGCGCCCACGCCAGGTTTGTCATGACTGCCGACGACGACATCTTCGTCCACATGCCCAACCTGGTCGGCTACCTGCGGGACGTGGCCAGGGAAGACGTCACCGACTTTTGGATCGGCCGTGTGCACCGGGGGGCCCCGCCGATTCGAAACAAGGATAGCAAGTACTATGTGCCCTACGAGATGTACCCGTGGTCCACTTACCCAGACTACACGGCCGGGGCCGGGTATGTGGTCTCCAGGGACGTGGCGGAGAAGATCTACCAGGCCACTCTCAAACTCAATGCCTCCATCTACATAGACGACGTATTTATGGGGATATGCGCCCACTCCATGGGTGTTTCCCCACAGGAACACGTGTACTTCTCAGGAGAAGGCAAGGCGCCCTATCATGTGTGCATCTACGATCAAATGATGACGTCCCATGGTCACATAGAGGACATCTATGATCTGTGGAAGGTGGCGACGGACCCCCGCGTTAAGCAGAGGACCTCTGGGTTTCTAGGGAGACTGTATTGCACGGCAGCCAAACTGGCTCTCCTTTGTAAACCTTACCATTTCAACACGTATCCATGCAAGGGAGCCTTTGCCTAATAACTACATTTAGGGTATGTGTGTGTTTGTGTGCAAGTCTGCATTTTTGTTGTCGCTGTGTGTGCCTGTGTTTGTGTAAATGTGTCTGAGAGAGACAGGGAAAGAGAGAGAGAGCGTCGAGCAGGGTAGGAGTAAAAAGGCAGCGAAAAAGTTGATAAAAGAAGGACATACAGTGCGAACGTTACTAGGTCCACAATATAATAGGTATCATTACTGCGAGTATTACCTCAGCACCTTCTGGGTGACTACAGCTCTGAAGTTGAAAATACGTGGCAACATTCGGTGTTGTTGGCGGGAAAAAACAACTATCCCTCATACAGCATCAAAAAGAGGCAGCTGACAGCCGACTCAATATAACGAACAACAGATGTTTCTAGAAACAAAATGATGTGCATGTGTTGTTTGAGATTGGTGTTTATTCAACACTTTAATTAAAGTGCTTAAGAGAATGTGTTTTTGTTCTCTGGCCTTCGGTTGTTGGCTCCTGTATTTATGAATTAGGAAAGAGTTGTCGAGGTGTTAAGTTTCTATGTGATTTAAACATAGTTTTCTTTAAATAATTAAGAGTGAATCTCATCACCACTATTCCATTGTCAGTACATGTCAACAGACTCAACTTAATTTCAAAAGAGCACTGAAAAGCAAAACATTTTAAAAGCTATGGTTTCCAGAGGAATGTTTCTTTTTCCTGTGGCTTACCACAGTAGCGAGCTAAATGACATTTGCAACACCGTTGCACTACTTCCTGTATCATTTTCCTACACCCACAATAACTCTATAGCCGACAATAACCATCACGATAAAATGTCACATAAAAAGTCACTCATTATTCACAGCACTTCTTTTGGCCAGTAACAGTGCAAAGGGCATTATAGGCCTATCACCAGGACAATCTTCTGTCTATTTCACCTCGACATATTTCTGGTTTACAAGCCACTGTTTGTAGAAAATAAAATGTCTTTTTGTAGACTATGGATTTTAACCTTTGTTTTACTTGTTTCCCCCGTAGCAACAGCATTGCTGGCAACCAGCCGCAGTATGAATGGACGAAAGAGACATGCATTTGAAACTATTAATTTAATGTACTTTTTTTTATTGCAATACAAAATACAGGAAAAAGTGTAAACTTTGGTAGGCACAGTATATAACAAGTATTGGCACACAGAAATTGTTCAATGAACAAAATACATATACCTATACTGTAAGAGAAATTATGCTTCATTTTAAGGGTGCAAACAGTGCAGTAATAGATATTAAGAGATATTTGAAACTATTAAAAACCTCACAATTATTCTACGTGTGACTCACATAGGGTCTCACAAATACCTCTGAATCCGGTATGTATTATCACAATTATTTTAGTTTGAGAATTTTCAAGTCAAGTCAATTGTATTTGTATCGCCCTTAATCACAGTTACAGTCTCAAAGGGCTTCACAGGTCATATATTTATGACACCCCCTAACCCTAGCCCCCAAAGGCCAAGAAAAAACTCCCTTAATTATCAAGGAAGAAACCTTGAGAAGGAACGCAGAGTGGGGGATCCCTCCTTCCAGGGATGGTTAGGAGTGCAATGGGTGCTCTAATAGACATACATAGTATTACAAGCAAACAAGTTAAATACAATTAAAATTAGAAAGTTTTGTATTGTCCATGGTGATGCGGGGCCGGCTGGTGGGCAGGCTGGTAGCCTTCAGGTGGTATGGCCAGGCATCCAGTCATGATCGCAGCAATACACTAAAACAGAGACAGCATTATGGTTAGATGGGGCCGGATGAACAAGCAACATGTAGGAAACCTCTAGTCTAGTACCTATCGGCAGCAGGGGTATGCTAGTGCTGGCTAACAGGTCGACTTAGCTGTAATGAGAGCTGAGTTACACTCCTAGGAGCCAAAAAGGAAGGTTTTAAGTTTAGATTTGAATCTTTCTGTTCCACTTTCTGTTTGCTGCTGATTTCTTTTAAACTTTTGGAATTGATAGAAGGCCAGCTCCTGAAGACCGGAGGGGCCGAGAAGGACAATAGGGAATAATAAGGTCCTTCAGGTAGGACGGTGCTAATCCATACAGGATTTTATAGGTAGTATAGTAACACCTTAGTATATAGTAGTAACACTTTAAAATCTGACCTCGCATTAATTGGAAGCCAGTGGAGGGAGGAGAGAATATGAGTAATGTGGTCAAATTTTCTAGTTCTAGTTCAGAGTCTAGCAGCGGCTGGAGGCTTTTCGTAGTGGAGTTCGGTAAACCAGAGAACAGTGCATTACAGTAATCTAGTCTAGACAATATAAACGCGTGGATGAGCGTCTCTGCGTCCGCCGCGGATAACATTGGTCTGATTCTAGCAATGTTTCTAAGGTGAAAGACAGTAGTTCTTGGTAATACTTCTTACATGTTGATCAAAAGAAAGCATAGGGACAAACAAGACACCAAGATTGTTTAACACAGGAGCTTTGGGCGATAGCAGAGGCGGGCAAGACAAAGCGTGACGTCTTCAAATCGTGTTCGAAGTTGCTTCGGGCCGATGATTTAACTGTGTTAAGCTGCAAGTCGTTTTGGGACATCCATCTTTTAATTGCAGTCAGGCAAGAGTCAACCTTCTGGATCTGGAGGAGTCGTTTGATCCAATAGGAATGTAGATTTGAGTGTCGTCAGCATAACAGTGAAAACACAACTCATAATTGCGAATAATGTCGCCAAGAGGAACCATGTAGATTGCAAAGAGCAGTGGACCAAGGACCGACCCTTGGGGGAAAACCAAAGCTTAGGTTGCGGTGTTTTAATATCGAATCTTCACAAAGAACAAAATGTTCTCTTTGTGAGATAAGATCTGAACCAGAGGAGAGCCGAGCCTGTGATGCCACAACATAGTGCACTGAGGTCAAGCAACACCAGCAGGGAGCTTGCATTGCTGTCCATGGTAAGAAGATCGTTTACCACTCTGGTCACAGCGGTTTCAGTGGAGTAGAAGGTCCTAAACCCTGTTTCAAATGGAGAGAAAAAATGTCCATTTGAAACAACGCCAAAGCCTATGCTTGTTCTTGCGAGGCGAGGCCAGTCATCGCTGTCACCAGGGTATGATCCAGCAAGGCATCTGGCACATTGCTACGAGGCGACGTTACGCATGCCACCGAATTACTCAAACAGTAACTGGGTTCTTAAAACTATGGCCCAAGTCGAGCACAGCAATCTCTTAACGTACACGAACCACACATTTGTTATGAATGGGAATTAAAAAAAAAAAAATCATAGTGTGTGTGGCGTCACACCGGACCCGCGCTCTTTCCTCATCTTATTATAACGAACACTGAGGTCTACCTGAACCTTGGCTACCGGGGCGTTGTCATGCTCTCCAGACAGCTGTCCGGTTTCCAAGGCAACTTCAGAAGACAGATCGTAACGTTCACCACGCTGGCATGCGCAAACAATTGTTATAGACCTGAGCAGTCACGTGGTCGCGCCGACGCCCCGTAGGTTCCCGCTGCTCTACATGGTTCATTTAGAGCAGTTGAGTCCAGCGGTTCATACCCAATTATGTTTTGTTATCGTCGATCGTGTGAAGTAAAATAGAGAGGGTGCGGTGTTTTGTTCCGGACTGTAGCCAAACACCTGAAACATCTGTTCGGGTTTTGTGTTGCTTTCCCAAGCCGCAAAGTTGCCGTTACGACGGTTAAGTGACGTGTTGTGCTGGACAGCTTGTTGACGGTTATAGAATCACCTAACAATGTTATTGTCCGGGTTCAGGTTCGCCCACATCAGAAATGGCGCGATGATACGCATACTCGAGTTCGACACTAAACTGTCTGGTTCTACTTACTGCATTTGTAAAGGAAACCAACAAAACAGCGTAAATTAACATAATGAAATAACGAAGGTGGACACATTCATGGAGTGGAGTTTCATGTTGAATGAGCTTCTTTGGATGGGGGGGGGGGGGGGGGGGGTGGGGTTGCTCACACGGTTATAAAATATCTAAATATTTAAGCAAGTAACGTAAGAACCGTCCGGGTGCACAATAAAGCCCGGGTAGGTGTGAAAATTGCACCAGAAGTGTCTTAAGTGAAAGTCAGTTAACCCTGGAAAAGAGACAGATGGAATCAATGATCCATCATGTGCCATATCGTGAATCAATGATGTCATCGAGGTTAAGGGGTAAGTGAGTCACACCACCGCCACCTACTGGACATCACCAAGATGTTCAACTTGGTTCCATATTATTCCCGACCCCATTACATTTGCCATTCAGCTTCAATGATACAACTAACTACTATTACTTTAAGATGACACCTGAGCCCCTCACTCAGTTATTGCAAAAAAATATACACTGGCATATTCAGTGCTTACCTGAGGGATTGCAGAATATACAATATAAAACCAAGTACGTTGTATGGCAATTTCAGTTTTATTAAGACATTCATACAACTGGAGTAGGGATTTACAAAATGATCTTGCCAAAGCCATGCACAACAGTACAACCACATCAGCAAATACAGCAAACTAATAAAGAATGTTAATAAACAAAAAACCCCACCTAAACACAGTTAAGCTATAGTACACGTCGCTATTGACCAGAACAATATATCGCACATATGTCAGCATAACATAATTTGCAGACTTTATACAGCACTTATACTTTTTAGTCCACAAGTAAATCACTAAATGGTGAAGAACATCCAATACACTCATCACTACTGAACATGGAAAGAGATACCTGATAAAGACTCTGTTTAAAGACCCCATAGCTATGGTAGCGCCAACCAGCCAACTGTCAAGGTTAGAACCTACAACCGTCCGAGAAAGGCCACCATTAAAGTCACCTCGCTTTTAACGCATACCAAAAGTCTTATCCAAAGTTTGAGCATTTAAGAGATTTTTTTCTTTCGATTAATATAAGCACAATGCAAGAGGACAAGCCGCTGCGTTAAAACAGATCTCACGGCTCAAATCAGGTCGGCCACATTCATGGGCATCTCATCTACAGTTGTGTTGTAAAACGTCTCGATGTCCCGAAGAATCCTCTTATCCTCCTCAGTGACAAAGTTGATTGCAACTCCTTTTCTGCCAAACCGACCACCACGACCAATTCTAGAATGTAAAACAAGGTCCATCAACGACTGGTTCACATCAACTAGTGTGCAGTGCTGTGAGAGATTGTGGCTGCAACTTACCTATGAATATAATTCTCTCGATTAGTAGGGAGGTCATAGTTTATGACCAGCGAAACCTGCTGCACGTCAATTCCACGAGCCTAAATGAGAAAAGCAATCTGGTCATGATCTACACAAGAGTCTGGTAGAAAACATTTGGAACAAATTTAATTGTCGACTGCTTATAAAGTAACAGATTTCCAATGTAGAGAAACCCATTGTGGAGCACAGACCTTAATCTCCCAAAAAAAATGTTATCGCTTGGCCACTTGTAGGACTGTTGCAAAGTAATAGATTTTGGGTAGGAACTTCAAAACTATGGCTCCAGTACCATGACTGGGCAGACATTTTAGGATTCTGTTTTCAATATGGATCCACTAACCAGAAGATCAGTAGTGATCAGAACCCTGCTGGAGCCAGACCGAAACTCTCGCATGATGACATCACGTTCCTTCTGCTCCATGTCACCATGCTGTGAGAAAATTGAAATTACGCACTTATCTACTAAACACGATTATCCTCAATTACAGAAAATCTATAAAGACAATAGATCTTACAAGAGCAGACACTGTGAAGTCCCTAGAATGCATCTTGTCAGTGAGCCAGTCTACTTTTCTCCTGGTGTTGAGAAAGATAACGGCCTGGGTGATCGTTAAAGTCTCATACAGGTCACACAGCGTCTCCAGCTTCCACTCCTAGAGACAATGAAAACAGACAAAAGTAAACACTGTTGGAATTACACATGACACTGGAAAGGCCCAAAGCAACACATCACTTCAAAATGGATTGCAGGCCTAGTAGATGTGGTGCCCCCCCCCCCCCCCCCCCAAAGACAAGAAACAATAGTTGTTGCACAGTATCTTGAGCCAAGGGATACTGGACATTAAGAAAGAGGTCCTCCCAAGCCTAACTTTCGACACTGTGCCTATGTTCTCCTTCCTTGGTGTACCCATGCTTACACGGCCACAAGAGCTAGGCATTAAAGCCTTGACTGTCGCAGTTTTAGCAGGGTGCTTTAAAAAGAAGGGTGCAGTCAGTTAAGTGAATGGATTACAATAGTTGGAAAATACAGAATCGGTGGTCGAGTTCCACCTACCTCTCGTTCAACATTAATGTAGAACTGCTTAATGCCCTCCAGGGTAAGCTCTTCCTTCTTCACCAGGATGCGAATCGGCTCTCTCATGAATTTTTTGGTCACTTCCAACACATCGGCTGGCATGGTAGCAGAAAGAAGTACCACCTGTTAAAGACAGCCGGCAGTTAAGAGCTGGACTTTAGGTTAAAGCTCATCATGTAAAGAACATTACATTTGCGTGATGAGATGTGGCAGTGTGCTTTGAGACACAGGTCAAGGAACATTAAGAAAGAGGTTAGACCAGACCCCATTTGCAGCACACTACAATACTGTCCTTCTGCGTTATCACGCTGCTAGCATTATTGAATGAAACAGAAAAACTGGAGCACACAATTTTAGCAACGTTCTTTTGATACAGAAGACTGTGGTGGTGGTGTAAATGACCCGATTAGAAATCACTTACTTGGATGTTTGTGCTCAATTTCTGGAAGATCTCATAGATCTGATCCTTGAAACCCCGACTCAGCATCTCATCAGCCTCGTCCAACACAAACATCTTGACCCATTTAGGAGCTAAGCAAATTCATAACAGTCCATTAGAAATCACATCCTTCAATACCTGGAGGAACAAAAGATGAGCAGAACCGTGTGACCTGATACTTACAGAGGTATCCCCTATTAAACATGTCAAAAACACGCCCTGGAGTTCCCACCACCATGTGTGGGGCCTCCGCCTGGAGCTTCTGCATTTCACAGCGGACATTGGTACCACCAATGCAAGCATGGCAAGTGGCTCCCATGTAGTCCCCCAGAGCTATGATGACTTTCTGGATCTAATATGACCATAAATAAATACAGAGACAAATAATTGGTTTTTAGTAAGTGTACTACACAAAGGCAGGAAGAATTGATGGAATTTTCAAATGAGTGATCAGCAAAAAGTTGTCCCCATTATTGGGTAAGTCCCGAAAGATGAAACATCATCTCACTCATTTCCCACAGCAGGGAAGACATGTTTCACATTCAAAACAGCAGAGCCACATCACCTTTCAGACCAATGCAGTCATGGACAGGGACTACACCAATCCTAAGAGGGGTCCATCTAATTTGCTTTGGAGTTTGAGAATGAGTGTTGAAAATACCTTAGTTTTTGAGCCACTGTCCCAAATATGCCAGCCTTGGTCTGAGAAACAGTTAAGTTAACCCTGACCTCAGGACCAGCATACCTGCTGAGCCAGCTCTCTGGTGGGAGCCAACACCAGAGCCTGGGTCTCCTTCTGCTCTATGTCCAGCTTTTGCAAGATAGAGATGGCAAAAGTAGCCGTCTTACCAGTGCCTGACTGGGCTTGGGCAATGACATCATAGCCTAATTGGGGAGGGAATACACTGAAGTCAACCATGAGCCACGTTGAAAGAGGAACGAATAGTTAAATAACAGTTAAACAACTACAGTGAATAACAATTTACAAACCAATCTGGGGTTGAAGCAGTTTAACGTTGACAATACTCAGCTGGGGAAGTATGCAAACTAATACCAAGTATTAGTTTGTCACAGTGAAAGAGCAGCAAACAATATTGTTTTTATGAATGGTTTGAGTGATCAGTGGTATAAAAAGTTGTCACCAGTTCAAAGTAAGTCCCGAAAGATGGTAAACATCATTTCACTCAAATGCCACATTCACTAATCAAGATAAGTTACTTCCATAATAGTTATACATTTGATAAGAGTTATACCTTTGATGCAAGGGATAATTGCCCTTTGCTGAATGGCAGACGGCTTCTCAAAACCATAGGCATAGATTCCCCTCAGAAGGGCCTCCTTCAGGTTCATGTCATCAAAGTTCTCTGTAATCTCGGTCCAGTTGCTCTGAAAGAAAAACAAAGACTGCGATTGAGCAAGTTGTGAATAGCCAGATCATAGTTTATGACTGAGACGTACTGCACTTCAATTCCACAAGCCTAAACCAGAGACAATCTAGTCATGTTGTATACAGCATTCGGGAGAAACCATTTTGAACAAATACAAATGTTGACTGCTTATAAAGTAATAGATTTCCAATGTAGAGAAACCTATTGTGGAGCACAGACCTTAATCTGCCCAAACATTTATTTGCTTAGCCACTTATGAGACTGTTGCAAAGAAATAGATTTGGGGTATTATTTTTTTTTTTACATCATGGGGAAACATGTAGATAGTATGTGAGGAAAGCACAAAGATGCTTAAGACTTATCAAATAGGAGGCATACAATCAATTGGGACATACAATATTTCTGCAAAATTGTATTTACTTAAAAACAAGTGTACCTCGATGATGCCATCTGGCTCCATCCCCTCTGGTCCCCCATGGTCTCTATCTCTGGAGAGAGAATACCGAACAGTTTATAGTCGGCACACAGTTGTAGTGTCAAATTAAACAGGACAGGATAGGGTGATGGTAGCCTAGTGGGTAAGGAACAGTGCTTCCAGACGGAGCACCGGGGAGTCATGGGTTCGATCCCCCGGGTCTGCCACCATTGTACCCCTGAGCAAGGTACTTAACCCTGAGTTGCTCCAGGGGAATGTCCCTGAAATAGTTAAGTACTTGTAAGTCGCTTTGGATAAAAGCGTCTGCTAAATGGCCTAAACGTAAATGACAGGACTTCACAGGACGCACGTGTCGGATATCGAGAGCATCGATGGATGGTCAGTACTAGCCATGGTTAAATAAAGCCATCGTGGATTTTGCTGGTCATCAATTAATTGCTTTAATGTTTAAGTCGCATTTATGTACAGTTGCATTTATGCATACGAGGGAACGGATTCGCTAAACGTCAGCAAACATGCGGGCCGATCGGGCCTGTACAGCCTTCCGTACCGAGCTGCATGGAGAATTAGGCCATCCGAATATCTTGCGTGGTAGAATTGTTCAAATTTACACATAACACTGGTGTTGTCGTGTATTTATACAATATATGTATGCACTACGGGTACAATGCGATGTACATCTTGCATTCGAATAGTCACAAAAAGAGGAATTAAAACCACACTTTAGCTAGCCATCGTGCTAGCCAGGAACTCGGCGAGGCCTTGTTAGATTGGCCTAATGTGAACAGTTTGTTTAGGTCGCGCTAATTAGGTTCTCAAAATGCTAAATGCATACGCCACTAATTAATCAACAGACATGCTAATGACTAATGTAGTGAACAAGCAGCGTATTTTACCTGTTGTAATCAGCAGACTCGCTAGACATGGTCTGTTGGCAACTTCGGCATGCGGCTGGAAAGATCGTTGATGACGACTGCAGCTCCTTTTATGTAGCCGGACTATATTCGTTGGGGAATGTAAAATACAATTATATGTATACTTGAACAGTAATACACGCACCAAATATTTCCCCACACTCGAAAATGCCTGTTATATAAACCATTTAGATATCGCGTGCAATTACTAATTATAATGTAACAAGTAATTTTAACTATATTTTGGAGCGGAAGGATATTGCAGTATTCAGGAGTTCTTGTGGCCGGAGACGCTGAGGTTAAAATGAGTTCCGGCAAGGTTGAGAGTTGCATTTCTTTGGGATACAATTTTGTGTATGGATAATAATTGTGTATGAAATGATTATTGAGCTAGGCTATGAACCAAATCATAAAAAAATAATCAAATAGTTGTATGTAGATATATTCATTTGTGGTCTGAGAAAATCTCTAAAACACTATCTTATTGGCATTATTATATTGATACATCATAAATATTAAAGAAATATTAATTTCTTAGCTCTAATACAGGGTTTTTAAAAGGTATTGATAATTCAACCAAATAAGTCACCCAAAACTATTTTTTTCTAAAACTACTTCCGGTTATGTATCAAAATAAATGTTGTCAGATCGACGTTTTATGTACTTTGTGCAGAACATTAACACATAATTAACATTAATACATAACATACAACTTGTACAATGTAAATGTAAACATCTGATCCACTTGTGTGCATCACTTTTATGTGCTTTTACTCTGAAGAGAACATATTGCAACCGGAAATATGTATTGTACCTAGTAACGTAGCACAGGTTAGCCAGCTGGATGGAAAAAAGGGAGTCGGGCTATTACAAACATGGTAAATGCTACCTCAATCTATTTGTTTTTAGCAGTTCCAATGAAAAATAGGCAAACAGTGTGTAGCTCTGACACGTGTGAATATATAATCTAAGCAAAAATAGACACGAACGACCACGACCAGGGTTTTTTTTGCCATCATTGGCTAACTAGCTAACGGTAAAACATGGGTAAAACAAGCTAGCCACTTTAGCTTATTTAGTTATTAATTGTCCATAACAACTTCTGTATTTTCTACAAGATGTTATCATTTTATTTGCAATTCTTAGTAGTTTTGTACTTTGCCATTAAACCGAAATTCCCAAGTTCATCAAATGTCATATAAATCAATTACCAAACCCGGCTAGTTGTTCAATGTTTTGAACAGACAATTAGTGGATCTCAATTGTTCCGCAAACTATTGATAGTGGCATATATTGACAGCACGGAGACGCCCTGCATAACTTCATTGTACGCGATCCATCCATATACTTCTTCGCGCTTTTGACAACCGGTGGACGCGGCAGGTACACACAGGATTTGGTGACCTGGGTGTGCTAGTATTAAAGGTTTTTGACAGACATGCTTTTAAATTTCAATCTTCTTGTGGTTAATTTTTGTTGTTGTGCAGAACAAGCTGAAGTCCTCACAGAAGGATAAAGTTCGTCAGTTCATGATCTTCACTCAGTCCAACGAGAAGATTGCATTGGCCTGTCTATCGCAAAATGAGTGGAAGTTAGATGTCGCCACTGATAACTTCTTCCAAAACCCAGAGTTCTACGTTTCAAATCTAAAAGGAGTCTTGGACAAGAGAAGGCTTGAACAGCTGTACCACCGATACCGAGGTACTGTTTTGGAAATGCAGATAAACCTGTGTACTCATTGAGGATAGTAGGAGGGACGAAAAAGCATTGCACACAATGTCATTTGCTGCTCTCTTTATCGTCCTCTCTCTCTCTCTCTCTCACTTACTCACTCTCACCTTTTAGATCCTCAAGATGACAACAAGATAGGTATTGATGGAATCCAGCAGTTTTGTGACGACCTGGGCCTGGACCCAGCTAGTATCAGTGTGCTCCTGATTGCATGGAAGTTCCGTGCAGCCACGCAATGCGAGTTCTCGAAGCAGGAGTTCATGGATGGGATGACGGAGCAAGGGTGAGAAGGCAACCCCATATGCCACTAGTAGTTGCGTAGCTGTCACTGACATGCCTAGGTATGTTTTTAGTTTAAGACAAGTAGAGCTGGCTCAGATGAATACAATGGGGTTATTTTATTTGACTGACTATATTTTTTGTTATTGATAACGTGATCGTATTTGTGACTTATATATGAACTACTATAATATTAACTGTTCACTGAACGTCAAATCTCCACGCAGCTTGAGCGATATTTCTAGCTTGTATACATTGAGATTGAGGACCCTAACCTCACTCAGAACACTTTTATAAGCCAACTAACCACGCTAATGGTTTATTTGACTTCTTATGTAAGTCTTGTTTGTTCTGAACCTTGTTTTCCTGGTCTTAGGTGTGACAGTATAGAGAAGTTAAAAACTCAGTTACCCAAAATGGAACAAGAGCTGAAAGACCAAGGAAGATTTAAGGACTTTTACCAGTTTACATTTAACTTTGCTAAGAATCCTGGCCAGAAAGGATTGGGTAAGTGTGTCTGTCTGTGTGTATGCACATGCATGTATGCCTTTAGTTGTTGTTAAATTATATAACTTTTACACTTTCCTTTTGTGTATATTGATATATATATATTATACATACTTTTTTTGTAGATCTAGAAATGGCAATCGCATACTGGAATTTAGTATTGGCTGGAAGATTCAAGTTCCTGGATCTATGGAACACATTTTTAGTTGTAAGTGAATCGGTATTATTATGAACATTACCACAGTCCTTCTTTGTTGTTGGCTAACTTCAGTCAATACCTCACTTCCTGCAGGAACACCATAAAAGGTCAATTCCCAAAGACACATGGAACCTCTTGTTAGACTTCAGCACAATGATCACAGACGACATGTCAAATTACGATGAGGAAGGTGTGTACAGAGGGCTTGATTATTCCTTGTCTGTGTTTTGGGGTTTGCACATTGTAGTGAAAGGCCATGTCACACGACGGCAAACTAAGTTCATAACTTAGTCTCACACGCATTCTCAGAACGCTTTAGCAACCTGCATATGCTCTGCCTCACAATTATACATCATCGTTATTCGGAAATGTGTGTTTTAGCCATCCGCATGGCGATGTGAGGCCGACGTTTTCTGATTCAGCCTCTTTGGAGGTCCACGTTTTTCAAAAAGCTCAGTATTTGGTGGTCGAAAGAACAGAAACGCTGCCATAATAATTAACGCGGTCCGATTGCTCAACTCGCCACTTTCGCTCATAAATGATGTCATCATTCTTTGTACATTGGTTGTTTTCAATGTACAAAGTAACGGTTTGTGATGCTCCCTGTGGAGCACATAAAACGGTGAGTTGACGTGGCGCTGATGGATGCATGTTCAGTGGAGCCCGTGAGTTAGTGTGGGCAGAAGGTCAAAAACAGAGGGGGAAAAAGACATGCCTTTACACATTTATCTGGCGTAGTGTGGACATGGCCCAAGTATTGTTACATATATGTGTTGTGGGTTTCTGTAACAGAGAAAAGCCTCCGCTGTTACTCCACTGCGGTTTAAACAAACTGTACATTGTTCTTTGTTTGTTTGTTTTTTAAAGGAGCATGGCCGGTACTCATCGACGACTTTGTGGAGTTTGCGAAGCCACACATCGGGACGAAAAGCACGGCGGTTTAACAGCGGTGGCCCGCGGCAGCTTAAGGAACATTAACGTTTGTACAAACTACAAACCCCTCACTGAGCCACGGCCGTGAGTCGGGGGAAGAGGATTGCACTGAGCTGAGATCTACATTGCCTTTTCAACCCTCAGGACCGAGACGTTTTACACAGCAGAGACTTTATAAAGATATACAATATATATATATAAAAAAAGGCGTATCTCTTCGTCTGTGGACTTGGGAGGGGGTGGTTTTGGGGCTTTTATTTCAAATATAGGGTGTATTATTTTTTTTTTTTTTCTTTGAGCTCAAACAAACTGAAAAGAAGCGACCATCTTGGAGCCATGCAGATCCTGTCACAGCGTACAAGTCGATTCAAATGGGCTTGGCTCAAAGGAGCACCTTGACACACTTGCTTTTGAGTCATGATCTGAGAAGTCAGCGAGGGACTCGTACTTTGAAATAATGAATCCAATTTTAATACTTTTGTGTGCATACCTGCTACAGTTTATTTTACTTTTAATAAATATTTTGGTGACAGATCAGTACAAAACAGTGATTGTATTTTTTGGGGTTTTAAGCATAATGCTATTTCAAACACAAGTGTGTAAAGACAATAAATATTTCAGTATTGTATCTCTTTAAGCTAAAATCTTTGTGTTTATTCTGTACTGTATGTACAATAGGGCTAAACCATTATTTTCTGTTCCCCAATAGTCTGCTATATGTTCTAAACATGCCGTATTTCACTTAATTATTATAAATGCACTTCTCAGTCTATCATGTATTGGTGTGTTATATGTTATAACAACACTTTATTTTGTAGATGAGAAATTAAATACCGTTTTTTTTAATTCGGTATTTTTCCTTTGTTCAGTCGCCACGTGCTGCCCTCTAGTGGCGGACGTTAAAGAGAACAGCCGGTTGCTAGGTGATAGTTTGCAAACAAGAACGGCTGTTCGGATCATGGTGTGAGCAGAAGATATTTAGCCGTACATTTGATTTACTTTGGCACATATTGGTGGCGTCTTTGAATTTAAGTTGAACGGTAAAATGTCGGGCACAGCTTTGGCTGAGGTAGACTGGGATGGAGGCTTTGCCCAACCTGTGCCTAATGCTGAAAACAAGGCTTTGAAAGAGGAGGTATGTGTCGTAATGAAGCGCTATCCATGCTCCCATTGCATCAAATGCAATGTTTATGCTAAGCCGTGATCCTAAAAAATGACGGGTCATGTGCGTTTTTTCTCCCAATAGCTTCAGAGGAAAGAGAAGGAGATAATTGAAGTGGAAAACGAACTTGAGAGACTGAAAGACACAAAGCAAGCTTTGTCTGACCACTTGAAAAATGCCATTGAAGAAATGACCCACACTCAGGTGAGTGACACGGGATAGTCACTGCTACGTCATACGCTTTACAGACAAGCCATATTCAGAACGGTGTTCTCCTCTGGTCCCATGTCCCTTTATTTCTTAAATAGGCCTACAATAAAATAAAAATACATAGAAGATGCTTTTATATGTATAATTATTTATGTCCTTAAATAACATAAAAAAAATAGCCTACATAGAATATATGCTTTTATATATAACCTGATCTATACATGATCTGTATACAAAAAATGATCCAACAATGACAACAGTGAATACTGAATTGTTTTTTATATTATCATGATACATAGTACCATCATTGTCATCCGCCTGGTCTTCCCAGGGTCTGTGCAAGGCCAAGGAGCGGGAGACGACCTCAGAGAAGCACTTCAAGGCCCTGTCTGAGCGGGAGGCGGGCCGCCTGCGCCAGGAGCTGGCCAGGGTGCAGAGCGAGCTGGGGGCCCTGAGTGAGAGGAAGAACGCCCAAGAGGTTGGTTGGTTTATTTATTCACCTCAAGTGTCCTCAAGTAAGGACACGGTCGTGTCGTTATTCAGCGAGCGAGAAAGAAAACTCTGTGAATGAAGCAAGCGTCCTCTAAAATGAGACGGAAATAAAATGCTAATATTTTAGGGATGCATCGAATCCACATTTTCATTTTTAATCCGACATTGTGACTGGAACAACATGACTACAAATCGAGTCACACACTTTGACCTTTGACTTGACTTTCTGTATGGTATTTTTTTGTATCTATCAGATCACATTGTGATTATTAGATTATATTCATGCATTATAGCAAAATGGCAAAAAAATAGCATAATGACAAAATATGATAATGAATAACAAATATATGGATATTACTGAGAAAGAAAAAAACGTTGAATAAAAATAAGACCCGAAGAAAACCTTGGGGGCAGAAAAACAACAGTAAGTGTTGGACTATCCCTGCAGAATGACATCTTCAAGGCCAGCCAGAAGCTGGAGGAGCTGCGGAGCCAGCTGAACTGGGACCAGCAGACCCTGGATGGCTGGCTGGAGGAGTCGGCTCTCAGGGACGAGGACACCATGGCCCTGGTCAAGTACTCCCAGCAGGACGAGCGCAGGATCAAGGTAAAGAAAACCAAGACAAGAAAGGCTCCTGTGTTTAACTGCACAAGTAGTAGAGTTGGCTTGGAGATTTGGGGTTTAATAACGTAAAAAATAACAAGCAACTTGAATACGGCTTATTTCATATTTTATAAAAGTTGGTTAGTAGTATAGTTTATAAAATTCTGAACATTTTTGAAAGGTTCATAAAAATAATAGGCCTAATCACCAAAATGATTTACTGTTGTGTATTCAGCAGTTTGATGTAATGTTCTCATATTCCAGTCGCTCACTCTGGCGATAGAAAAGAAAATGCTGGAAGCCAACCAAAAACGCAAGACACTGGACAATGAACTGACAGAGACGGTGTCAGCACAGGTAACACACACAAACACGCACACACGCACACCACACACTACTAGTTTTCCTTGGCTCAGCCATTTTACTCCAGGACTCCGCTGAAAATGCTGAAAATGGAGCACCTTCCATTAATTATTATTGCAGCGTTTCCCAGCGAAATTAAAAAGTTGCCGGCACTCATGACACCCGGCGTTCGAACAGACTCTTTTTCTTCCCCCTTA
Organism: Trachyrincus murrayi; assembly: GCA_900323305.1. Lineage (NCBI taxonomy): Eukaryota > Metazoa > Chordata > Actinopteri > Gadiformes > Macrouridae > Trachyrincus > Trachyrincus murrayi. Next base: position 25,343 of record OOFB01038271.1, read on the forward strand.
GATCGGTTTGGAAAAGACAGTGGAGAACTTCCGGCAGGCCCACCTGGAGAGGCACGAGCTGCTGAGGCAGTGGGAGAACACCATCAAGCAGATGAAGAAGCGGGACGCTGAGATGCAGCAGTGTACACTGGCAAGTGTCCCCAGAGACGGGAGGCCACACTGGGCCATGCAGCTGAGGCATAGTCCCTCTCTCACGGGGCTCGGTTTGGAAGCGGGACGTAGTGGGGGAATTCAAATCTAATCAAATCCAACTTTATTTATAGAGTGCTTTTTGTGCAAAACAGCAATACAAAGTGCAAGACACGAGTTTAAAATAACTACTATATGTTTAAAAATGTGTTACAATAAGCATGATGACTTTATCATGATATCGATATATATATAGCATGATATGCTTATGAATTCAAAATACTCTGTTTACGGTTTGATATTGGGCTAAAACTGACTTTATTTCTCGTCGTTTTTTCAATATTTATCTCCCCCATTACATAATTCATTTAGAGTACAAAACCGTCTAAATAAAGTTCTGATCGCTCGTCTCTCTCCTGCAGCAACTGGCCGAGGTCAACCAGGAGGTGCGGGAGAGGAGCACGGTAGTGAGGGAGAAGAGGGCCTTCCTGCAGACCGAGGAGCAGAACAACCGGGAGTGTGAGAGGAGGATCTCCAGGGCCGAGCGCCAGACCGCCAAGCTGAAGCAGGAGCTCCAGGAGCAGGAGCTCAACCGCAGCCGCCTGCAGGACGAGGTCCCTTAGCTGTCTCCTCCTGTATAGGGCCTCAGTCACCTAGCGGCCATCTTGGTTCTAAACGCCAGCTGGGTGGGGGGGAACTGAATGTGGAATTCGGCATTCAGCTAGGCGTTTAGAACCAAGATGAAAGAAACAAGGTTACGCTAGCTGGGTGGGTCTTAACGCTAGCGTTTCGAACTAAGATGGCCGCTAGATGAATAAGGCCCATACCTACACCAAATCGACCAATTTTTATCTAGAGAGTGGTAGTGATAAAGTGGAAGTTAAAGTTTGTTGTTATGATGAATCATTCAGATACATGTCATTGATCAGTAAGGGTAAGGGGTTAGGGCATCTTGCTTATGGATGCCTAAGAGGTAGACTGTGGACATGGGGAATGGAACCCACAACCTCTTGTCCCCCTGTCTCTCTCTCTGTCTCTGCATGCAGCTGGACAGTGTGATGACCACGGTGGACAAAACGGCCACGGACGTGGAGTTGCTGCGGACACAGATCTCCAGCGTGAAGAGAGACATCCAAGACAAGACAGACAAGTCAGTACAAACCCTCTCTCTCTCTCTCTCTCTCTCTCTCTCTCTGTCTGTGTATCTCTCTCTCTCTCTCTCTCTTGCGCTCTCTCTCGCTCTCTCTCTGTCTGTGTATCTCTCTCTTTCTCTTGCTCTCTCTCTAATAATAGTATCATAAATATGTCTTTAGTCATTTCGATGTTAGAAGCTTTTATCCAAAGTACAGTGAACACAGATGAACGGTTGTTAAAGGCTGAGGATGTTGGGGATCAAACCCAGAACCTTTTAGCAGGAGGTCGACCAACCTTATGTGTGTGTGTGTGTGTGTGTGTGTGGGGTGCATGTGTGTGTGCTGCAGACTGAACAAGGCCCGGCTCCACAACGGCACCCTGGAGGACAAGCTGAGAGCAGTGACCCAGACGGCCCTCAGTGTGGAGGAGAGAGCCGTCCAGTTTGACCAGCTGCTCAGAGACCAGAAGCAGGCCACCAAAGTAAGCCACCGTTGTCACCGCTAGTGTACATATACTGACACACACACGCACACACACACACACACACACACACACACACACACACACACACACAGTGGCATTCACGGCTGCGACCCGTTTACCACAGGAACATGCATTA
>OOFB01038271.1:28983-52489 GCA_900323305.1 Trachyrincus murrayi
TTTCTTCTCCCCCCCCCCCCCCCCAGGACCTCCAGATCTTGAGACTGAAGAGCAAGGCAGGCCATCTGCTGGGGAAGGTCAACGAGGAGGAGAACCAGGCGCTGGAGCAGAGGACCACCCAGCTGACCAGCACCCTGGAGGAGAGGACCAGGACCGCCCAGCTGCTCAGCATCCAGCTCAAGGAACTATATGTGTGTCCGTCCTTCTCTCCGTCCTACACACACCCCGTCCCACCCTCCAATGATCAGAGTGGCTGAAGAACCTCCACGACTAACTCTTAAAGACCACTACTTATAATGCACATTGTATGCGTCGCGTCTCTAAAAAACTAAGTTTGTAAAGTTGATTCACACTATCGCATCAGAAATGGCCTTCAATGGCCTTACTGCCTTACGAATTTCATTTAAAAAAGTAAAAGAGGATATTAGGGTGATTAAAAAACTTTTTTTTGTTGTTTTTACATACTTAAACTTAAAATACTTAAAACAGATGATTCAGTGAACGTGTTTTTTTGTTGTTGTTGAAAGATCATTTTCTCTCAATTTTGTCTTTTGTGACACACGTTAGTTGTTGTTGTTGTATCACTGACAGGTAAACATCCACTGCATGAAGAAGGAGGTGGAGAGGACGGGCGCCAGGAACCGAGAGCTGGCCACCGAGATGGAGGAGCTGCAGCTGTTCAACGACACCTTGGACAAGGAGCTGAAGAATCTCAGGATGACCAAGCAGGTGAGCTGACCTGCTCACCTGATGAGCCAAGTCAAAATCTCTCTTCTGACATTTGTTACGCCTACGGTAACAGCCACAACATAGAAATGTCCACTTCCACCTCAGCTTCCAAGAACTTAAATACACCCGAAAGGTAAATTGAAAGGATAATACATTTATTCATGACAAAACTAAACTAAAACACACAACATTGCTGAGATGGAGGTGACAACTGGCGACACACAACGCGACACACAACCAATAACCAATTCCTCTCACAGAAGGATGAGGGATATACTGAAATTGTTACAAAACAGAAAACACACACACGCGATCGAAGGTCGTAACACATCTGTCCGTTACTGACGTGCGTCACCAATACATAAACACATATGCAAAGGACCCGAGCATAGATGGTTGTTTCTCCCGCGTGGACACTCCCCTGTCTCTCCCCACCAGGACGCCATGGTAGAGGATAACATCCTGAAGCTGGAGCTGCGGCGCCTGAGGGACCTGCTGTACAACAAGGCGGACGGCGTTCTGTCCCAGGAGAACAGGAGGCTGGAGCTCCAGATAGCCATGAGGGAACGGGAGGAGGAGATCAGGGTCCACCGGGAGATGCTGGGCAAGGAGGTGAAGATCGCCCAGCAGGAGAGGCAGGAGCTCAGGTGAGACCATGCGAGGAGAAGAAGAAGAAGAAAGAAAAAATGTATCATTCACTTCAGAGTAGGTTTTGATTTGACATCTGTGTTCTACTATTTAGCAGATTTTATCCAAAGCAACTTACCATGACTTTTACTATTTCATCATTTAGCAGATACTTTTTCCCACAGTGACTCGCTGTTTTTTGTTGTTTTTTTAAACGGACGTTGGGGTTTGAACCCAGAACCCTTCGGCTGGGAGTCAAAAACACCCTACCGCTAACTGCTAGGCTATCCTCCCCGCGGCTAATGCTAGGTGTGTTCCCGGGCAGGATGAGAGAACATAATGCTGTGAATGCTATAATTGTGTGTCAGTGTGGAGGTGCACAAGAGGCTGACCAAGGTCGACACGATGAAGAAGCGCTACGAGGTCTTGGCGATGTCCATGGGAGAGGAGGACAATTCGCAGGCTTACTACATCATAAAGGTCAGGGAATCACCATCTCATCCCAATCAGAAGCTGAAGGAGATGGGTTCTCTGGCTGTACGTGAGCCTGTTGCAACTAGATGGACTTCCCCTCCCATGATGCATTGCTTTCAACCCAGACCCGACCACCCCGCTGTCTCTAACGTCATAAATTAACGTAACAATCTCTAACTCTAATGTATGTTTGATTTTAGGAATTATAATATTTAAACATAACCACCTGTACCCTAATGCTGAATTCCAAAACTATCATCTACCAACTACCATCTGTAACCAACTCTGGTTACGTTTTAATCTATTACCTAAAACTTAAGCATCTTTCCCCTAATACCTGAACCTGAACTATATGAACAAGCACCAGAGAAGTCTATTTAGTTGCTTCGGTACCCGATCACCATGGGCGGTAACCAGGGTAACCACTCCCCCCTCCCCCCGCAGGCTGCCCAGGAGAAGGAGGAGCTCCGGCAGAAGGGGGACAAGATGGACGCCAAGATCTGCAAGATGGAGACGGAGCTCCGAGCGCTGGACAACACCATTCAGCTGGTCAACAACTGCAACTCGTCCTACCGCAAGTCCAACTTCCACAAAGTGCCCGAGTCCAGTGAGTTAGGAGGAAAGATTATGCCGGTGCCTGATGCTCTGTCTTCTCCTGGGGATCGTCTGGAATAAGCTACTGCTTTAGGGTTTAGAGTTGACCTCCCTCCGACTACTTCGGTGGCCGGGGGTGAGCAGTTGGCCAAGTGAGGTGTAGCAACCCCTATGTCCACACTACCACCCGATGAATCTAAATGTAAAAGGTTTTGCCCGTCCACACACACACTGACGTTTTCAGATTTGTCCCCATTCCCACGGCCGTAGATTGACAGAAGATCAAACAATTTCAGCGAGAAGGACTCAGTGTGGTGGTGGTGTAGACCCAGTTTGACTCAGTGTGGTGGTGGTGTAGACCCAGTTTGACTCAGTGGGGTGGTGTAGACCCAGTTTGACTCAGTGCGGTGGTGTAGACCCAGTTTGACGAGTGTGGTGTAGACCCAGTTTGAGTCAGTGTGGTGTAGACCCAGTTTGACTCAGTGTGGTGTGGTGTGTTCCAGGCCCGGAGCATGAGGAGAAGGCCAGGCTGGAGGAGCAGCAGCGGGCAGCGGAGGAGAAACACAGGTACAGGAGGAGGCAGATCAGGGAGCTCCAGGAGGACATTCAGGTGGGAACTCCTCCCGAACACACGTGTATCTTTTCTAATGTTGAGCTATCGTTGTTCCTTTGTACCGCATTCAAAATCGCTATGTTCTGCATCGTTTCTCGGTTTCACAACTGGCTTCCCGCCATACAAGCACCCTTCATTGTTCCCCGTGCTAGAATGTCCAGATCCCTATCTTGTCTCCCTTTGTTGTCCTTGAGAAGAGAACGGAATAGTAGAACGATTGCGTTACTCAGAGACAGTAGGTCAGCCTATTCTTCCTCAGCCACAAAGCGCTGTCGCGTTATGAGCCTGTGTACTGTGTGTGTGTGTGTATTTAACTGCGTGTGTGTGTGTGTGTGTGTGTATGTGTGTGTGTGTGTTTATCTATGTATGGCACTTTGAGTTTGGGTGTGCATGTGTGTGTGTGTCTGTGCGTGTGTGTGCACGCATTTGCATGTATGTGTGTGTGTGTTTATGTATGTATGGTTCTTTGAGTTTGTGTGTGTGTGTGTGTGTGTGTGTGTGTGTGTGTGTGTTCTATCTCCAGGGTATGAACAGAACCAGGGAGATGCTTGCCCAGGAGGAGCAAATGGAGCGTGATCGGATGGAAGACGCTAAGTCACGCATGACTCGGCTGAACAAGGAAGTCGATTCCCAGATTGAGAAACTGGATCGAGTCACTAAACAGGTCTGATGCACTGCTAGTCTCCCCCCCCTCCCCCTTGTTCCAGCACGGCCAGAGTAAAGTTAAATATATGTCCCACCCCCTCCAGTGCTCCAAGTTAAGCAGAGAGATCCGGTCGGCCAATAAGAGCGGTGTGGGGCGGAGCTTTGAGGAGCGGGACATAGAGCTGAGGGAGATGAGGGACTTCAACAGGACCGTCAACCGCATGCTGCTGGAGGTGATGGAGGACCAGCCCCACCTCCGGGCCTCCATCCAGGAGCACTTTCTGCAGGTGACGCCACGGCAGCAGCATCGGGTTCTCACTACATGTATTGTTGTTGTTGTTGTTGTTGTTTAGTTTGTTTTTCATAAGGCTGGTGTGAATGAGACTAATGGCTTTTGAATTGTGATGTGATGTCATATTTGAACTATAATGGCTGTTAATCGGTTCTTTGTGAGGCACATTCATAAGTCATGTAAGTATTATGAAGCTGGTCGTCATGGCGATAAAAACCGTCCCCGTGTTTGAATCCAGTGTTTGGTCCCCATCAGGCCAACCTGTCCCTGCCCTCCCCCCCCCCCCTCCCCCCCCTCCACCAGCCGCCTGAGCTCCAAGACCAGCTCGGCTCACAGCATAGTCTCTCTCAGGTGAGACCTCCACCACCTCTTGCACCACCACCACCTCATCCTCATCATTACCTCCTCCACCATCACCTGCACCACCAGGACCTGCACTACCTCACTATCATCACCTCCATCACTATCGCCATTACCATCACCACCACCTCATTATTACCTCTTCCACCAACACCTCCACCACCACTACCTCCTTTCTAGTGAACATGGGCCTTATTTAGCTGTCGGCCATCTTGGTTCTAAACACTAGCTGGGTGGTGGAACTGAATGCGGAATTCTGCTAGGTAAATAAGGCCAATTCTGGCCTCTCTTCACCCACATGTTCTCCACCTGTTGTTCACCCCCTCTACCCCTATTGCTACGCGCTAGGTCCTCCGCCTCCTCCTCGGCCAGCAGCAGTCCCAGGGGCGCGACACTGCGCTCCCCCACCACCAGGACCGTCGAGCTGGGCCTGGGTCTGTCTGTCACTTCCCCTCCCCTGGCCGGGTCCCTGCGCCCCAGCAGCAGCACCAACAGCAGCAGTGGCGGTAGCAGCAGCCAACGCAAGAACCCCTAGTGTCCGGCAGAGATGGGCATCCTGGCGAGTTGACCCCTGACCTCATGACTCTCAGATTCTGAGCCCATGACTCTCGGATTGTGGCTAATACATTATACGCCTGTATCTAGATGATAGAAGTAAAGGATTGTAAAAGGAAATGTTTTTACATTTACATTTACAGCGTCGGCATTTAGCCGACGCTTTTATCCAAAGCGACTTACAAGTACTTAACTATTTTTTGCCTGTGATTTGCCTACACACAGTTGGTGATATTTGCTATATATTTGTTCAATTTAATTTAAAGCTGCATCAGATAACTCGGCACTTTGGCAGCCACTCTGGTCGCAATGCCCCACTCAGTCACTGTAATGACGTATACAAACACAAACACACGTGGAGCAGGCTGAGTATAAGTCGCTGATTCGGATAAACTGCGAATGTTGAGATGGCTCCCAATTTAACAATACATTAATTGTACTGTGATGATATTCAATAAGTCACGCACCTTGTTAACTCGCGTACTTTTGATGGACCCCAACAGCAGCGAGTAATCGCTGACCATAACTTACAAGAAAGTTAAAAAAAAGTTATACTTTTGACACAACGCACAACACTCATAATAGTCTGTTTCTTATTCAAAAATCGAGGCTACCATGGCAATCATTCGTCTCCCCAAATAAACTAGTACAAAAACATGAATAAAATGACCTTCGATCGACAGCCCTACTTGTAAAAAACCTACCCTCAAACGAATATGAATGCAGCAACATGAATGAATGCGTCATGTAGGTGTTATTGATGCACCTCAATGTTATTGATCCATGTAGGCACATGTAGGTGTTATTGATGCACCTCAATGTTATTGATCCATGTAGGCACATGTAGGTGTTATTGATGCACCTCACTGTTATTGATCCATGTAGGCACATGTAGGTGTTATTGATGCACCTCACTGTTATTGATCCATGTAGGCACATGTAGGTGTTATTGATGCACCTCAATGTTATTGATCCATGTAGGCACATGTAGGTGTTATTGATGCAACTCAATGTAATGTAATGAAATGATGCCGTTTCAGCGTGCGTGTGGATCATCAACCGATCTTTCAGTTCCTTTCATCTGTCGCACAATAACTACTCTTGTTTTTTTGAAGACTCTTGTCATATTCTTTTTTTGAGTTGTAAACTTTCTGGAGATCTTGTTATAGTTTTTTCCTTTGTAACGCTATCAGTCGTTTGGGATTCAGCGTTCGTTCTGTGGGTTTCGCAGGGGATGTTGTCTTCTTGCGTCACTTCCCTTGTGACGACAAGATTTCCCGCCACTGTACTAGCCAGAACACTGAAATTCTAAAATAATAAATTCACAATGTCTCGTGTCACAAAATGATTTTTTTTGGGTCTTGCTAAGGCCAATTCTTAAACATACAGCAAAAAAAACCTGAATATTTAATGTGGCAGTTTCCCCCTGCCACATGCCATCTACCATGGCTTTCCAGGGCTTCTCCAACAACAGGACACAGGCAGATGATTAAACCGGTTTATTGTAAGTTTGTGGTGGTTTGAACAGGCAGAGCAGATGGTACATGCTAGCGCTCCTCTCGAGTGTCTTTGCTGGTGGCTGGTTTAATCTGTGGGCCTGATTGGCCAATGCCCAACAGGTTAAACCAGCCACAGCCTCACCCAGCCCCAGAGTCTAATCAGTCTGACTCAAACCAGGTGAGGCTGGTTAAACCAGCCACCAACAACACACACTCCACAGTTGTCTTCTTGTGTCGACAAGATTTCCCGCCACTGTACTAGCCAGTACACTGAAATTCTAAAATAATAAATTCACAATATCTCAATATATATTAATATTTAACAACACTTATTGATTTATTTAATTTCTGGAATTTCCAGAAATGATCCAATGTTGGATGTTGAAATTTATAATGAGAGTCTGGGAGATTTGAAAGGGCGTTGTAGGTTCCTGTAAGATTAAGCCAACACGATAACATGATATCCCATTCACAGGCCTGTCAGTGCATCACTTGTTTCCTGGTCAAACACAACTGGTTTGACTGGGGCGGGGGGGGAGTTTCCTCGCCACCAGCGACAATAGAGTCAGTTGTGCAGTTGCACACACTTCAGCCTTAGCTGTGTCTCGAGGAAATCCAAGGACAGTTGGAAGTAGTTTTCACCGTTATTTGTTCTTACATCCGGAGGAGACGATATAAATTTCTGTCTCCAAAACTTTCGGGGATTTCTTTTGAACCAAAATCCCAACATGTTGCGTGTGGTTTTCTGCGCGGCGTGTTGGTTGGCACTATCTTCTGCGCAATCTGCATGTAAGACAAGTTTGGATATATTTCATATTACAGAAATTAGGCCTATTGGAGGATAAAAATGTATGGATAGACTTGGTCAAGATCGTTTCATGTTGTATTACAGTACAATTTAATATTTCAATAATGTGAGTCATTCAGTTTCATTGTTATTTTTTGATGAGATTTTTTTAAAACGTTTTGTTAGTGTTCTCTGAAACATCCTTTAGTGACATGAGACCAATCTATTGTTTGTTCTCTATACCGTTCCACATTAGTGCCGGCTACCATCCTTCCTACTACTAGGACACCCATGGACGCAACAGGAACACCTTCCCGCACCAACTTTGTTATCCTCCAGACGGTGGTTAAGTCTCAGTCTTTGTTAAATAATACAGACCTTGCGCTAGTCTTGGAAAAGGTAACGGTCTTTAAGCACTTTAGTAAGCATTGTATGTCTTGTCAATGTCTTACTCTAGATTGAAGTCCCCTTTCTCTGCGTTCTTGTCAATTCTCCATGGTCTTTAATAGGTGTATTTACATAAAGGACTAATATATGGCTGTTCATTTTGTGTTTCAGCTCTCTGCAGTCATCCTTAGACATCAACCAGATCTGAAGTTCACTTTAACTCTGAGGAATGGCCCTCTGCTCTAAACCAGGGGTCGGAACGTCTGGCTCTCGAGACATTTTTGGCTCTTTCACTGATTGTGTTACCAGTGAAATTATACACAATTGTATAAATGTATATGTAAATCTAAGTCTTACTGGGATGCAAAGCTACATTTTCATTGGACAAAGTCACAAGGCTTGGGTAATTTCCAGGTCAAATTCAACAACATCAACAACATAATATCATACTCTACAATCAGAGTATAGATAATGAAATGCCAGAAAGGGAATATGACAAAGTATCATTCTCTCCCACCTAAATGGTCATATACACTATCGTCCCTCAAAAGGTTGAATGATCATTTTGTAAACTCTTACGTAATTTAATTGTTTTGGCTCTGCCAACTGAAACTGAGTTTGTACATCGTAATGACAATGAGCATTGGAGTGTTAGTTATTATGTTGGTCTACCCATCATGCTCTTAAGCATCAAACAAATTGTTGTACGACAACTCTCTTGAGTCCTCTCAATGTATATCGCCAACAATAAATCCCATGATGCATTCTGACATACGAGCGCTGTAGAAGCGTATGTAAAAAAGTTGCACTGTACATTACTTTTGAAAGAAGTAAACCTTGCTGCTGGGGCCAAATATCTGACCGGAGCAGAACAGTGGTGTAAAAAGAGCCATTTGACAATGTTTGTGGAAACCAGACTTATTTAACACATTTCTGGGAGTTATGTAAACTTCTGAATGCTAATGATGTATTCATACACTGCTACAATCAACGATAATGGTACAATTGTTCTCATAGAATTCAACTACGATGGTGTTTCAACAGAATTTCACTACTTGGATCCAGTAAACCCACTTCATGATCTAAAAAGATTTTCTCATTTTTGTCCACGTGTATGTAAAATTCATTTATTCGAAAAATGTATAATCACAGTAGGCCTAGATACTTCATATAAATGCTTATTACAAATGTTTAACATTCTTAGAATTCAAAACCATGCAAAATAGGGCAGATACTGAAGTAAAATATAGATTCTCAGAAAATACACTTAGAAAGACACTGCAATCTGGAGAAAAACAGTACGACACGATTAGGTTTTAATTCAGTCAGCACTGAAATCACGGATGTGGCAGCAGAGAGCGGGAGTGGTTTGTTTACCAGCTACCCAGCTACAGTCTAGGGTTGAGTAGGTTTGTAGTTAGTCATATTTTAAACAGGCAGTTGCTCTTTATTTCTTGGATGTCTTTCTTTCAATTTTTTATTTGAAGTAAAAATAGCAGACAATGTTGCTGGTTTGGAATCCAGTGGTATTTAAGTAAAAAGAAGCCTACAAATAGCTCAAAATTGTACTTAATCACAGTACTTGAGTAAAAGCAGCCTTTGACCTTGACCAATTGTCGCCCCTGTTCCCTCTATTTTCGCAGCGCCATTCGGAGAGAACTCTCAAGGGAAGGCCACTTTTGTTCAAGTGACTACATAATGGCTGTGCTGTTGCGCTCTCTAGTGGCACCATGACAACATATGAAAGTTGGAATTGAGTTAAATAACTATTTCCATAACTGTAAAATAATAAAGAGCCTGGTATGGTTTCATGAACCAAACATGAGGCAAACGACCTCCATAACTGTCGTATTCACACCAAAACCATTCACTACCAATGATATAATTTTCACCACCCTGCAGTAGAAAATAAACTCAAATGCATTTTTTTTCATGTTTGTTTTAAGACTGCTGACAAACTGAACAAAACCTACTCAATTATTCGGAATGTAAAAAGAATCCAAAAGTGCTTATGTCATCATTACAAACTCCAATGATGACAACATAAAGAATGAAAAAGTGTAAAACCCATTCCAAATTGTTTAAATTTATTCCATCACACAAAAAAAAAATACAAAAGTAAAAATGTGCCAGTAAAAATGTGCCAGATCCCATTTCCCAGAAAGCCCTAAATCATTTGAATGAAACATAATCACGCTTCTGCTCCTCCACCTCTAGATGGCAGTGTGTTTGTTTTGTTTGCGTTCATCGTCACTCCGGATGAGTCACGCAAATAGAGAGAGATATTGTCTGCCATTCCACATCCATGATGATGATGATGATGATGATGATGATGACGACGATGATGACGACGACAGCACCCTCGGGTCCTCTATGCTCTGAGCATGTCCGAGTCCAGGCACAGTTGATGTTTTGTGGGGTGCTGCAGTGGGTGGGTGGGTGGGTGGGTGGAGGATGTGCTGTGGAGACCCCCCACCCTCACTGTGTTTTATCATCCACCGGGGCCCCGGTCTCGGTGTCCAGCTCAGTGAGGCAGCAGTAGCACAGGGTCTGGGTGTACCTGGTTAACAAGGCTGGGGTAGGAAAAAACATACATGAGAGTGTGTGTGTGTGTGTGTGTGTGTGAGAGAGAGAGAGCGAGAGAGGGAGATATAAATAGGAGAGCGAAAGACGGGGAGAGCGAGATAGAAATAGAGAAAGAAATACGATATATGTAGAGAGAGAGAGACAGGGGCAGGAGATCGAGAGAGTGATCGAGAGAGAGCGTGATCCAGGTCAATTATAGCTTGGTAATCCTTGTGGCGATTCATGTTAGTGATGTGTCGACAATACCCCAGGACGGTCCCCATTAGTGGCAAATGGTCAAGTTAGCCTTGATAAACAGGTTGGTAGTATACTGACTGGAGCTCAGGAGCGGTGGACCTCATGTTTACCCCATCTATTCTAAACAACGCAGCAACTTGAATGCACTGTGATAACCAAAGCAATGTGGAACTGGATTCATCATGAGTGTGTAGAAATGTAATGAACATATCATCAGAACAGATATTATACGGAGATATTATACGGAGCTTCAACTAATTCATTCCCAGTTACGCAACAAACAAATACACAACAAACACAGTCAAAACTGTGTAGTCTCAGGGTGGTGTTTTCCATGTAAAACAAACCGTTCATTCTGCCGATGAGTTTGGGCCTCTTGTCCTCAGGCAGGTAAATGGCCACATAGTAGACGGGGATCCCAGTGAGAGCTATTCCTATCCCTATGAGGGAGTTGATGGTGTCGCTGTACAGAGGAACCACCACCAGGAACAGGCTACACAGACAGTAGATGATGGGGAAGACCAGAGACAGCTGGGCGGGAGAGAAACAACCCGCCACTGGTTAGGCTGGGTTTACTCTGGGTACCAAAAAACATACAGGCGTGTGTGTTGGTCTTTCTGTCCCCCTGTCCTTCTGTCCATCTGTTTTAGGCCTTACTTTGACTAGTCTGTCTGTCTGTGTCTGTCTGTCCTACCTTGATGGATCTCTGTTTGTCTGTCTGTCTTTCTGCCAGCATGTCTGTCCTACCTTGACAGGTCTGTGTCTGTATGTCCGCCTGTCTGTCCTACCTTGATGGTTCTACTTCTGTCTGTCTGTCTGTCCTACCTTGACAGGGAACTGTCTGTCAACCTGCCTTCATGTCTGTCTGTATGTCTGTTTGTCTCTCTACCTGTCAGTCTGTCTGTCTGTCCTACCTTGACGTGTCTCTCTACCTGTCAGTCTGTCTGTCCTACCTTGACGGGTCTACTTCTGTCTGTCTGTCTGTCCTACCTTGACGGGTCTACTTCTGTCTGTCTGTCCTACCTGGACGGGCCTGCGTCTGTCTGTCCTACCTTGACGGGTCTGTGTGTGTCTGTCTGTCTGTCCTACCTTGACGGGTCTGTGTCTGAGCGGCTGGGTGAAGCGCAGGTATATGAGGCCGGCGACAGAGAGGCCTACGTAGAGCCAGTAGCTGAAGCTGAAGTAGTTGATGAGCTGGAAGACGTCCTCCACACACAGGAAGACGAGGCCCATCAGGCCCTGCAAACCCCAACACGTTCGAGCTCAATCAGTTCCATGGACGCACACAGACATCAGAATACACTACTATGCACGCACATGTGAATTTTGCATGTCAAACCCTGTTTTATACAGTCTATGGTTGAACCACTGCACACATTGGCTCCTTTACACACATTTATTTTCTGTTGATCATGTAAATATGTATTTTGTTTTACCTCACACACACACACACACACACACACACACACGCACATTGTTGACATTCCACATTTTTTATTATATTCTTATTCGATTTTTTATCTTCACCTGATTTGCATTGCCTTTTCTTTCTGTTCTGAATGAGCCTATCTTATCGCATCTAAGTTCATGTTATCCAAGGCAAGTAGTTGTGCAAAACTTGGTGGCGCTCACATTGAACAGCAGTGCAGGTATCGGTGTGTAGCGCTCCATGTGGATCAGACTCAGACTGTCTGGAAGGTGGCCCTCTCTGGCCCCGACGAAAAACAACCTGGATTACAACATTACATTAGCGTCAGCATCACAGCTACAGATGCTCAAATTAATAATCATGGGTTCCTCATTTTAGTAGCTACACCTGTTTTTACTTCTGTGTGAAGAGATGTCCTAAATGTTAACGGTTAACTAAATGGCCAGTTAGTCCTGTGATATTTTTAGAATTGTGTTTATTGTACAATCAATAAATCGTCATCGCGGGGATTACCGAGATGCAGCAATGACTGACGCGTTGAGTCCTCCGTAGCAGGACATGGCCACCGAAACAGGTATGATCCACTTGAAAGGGCCCAAGACGACATTCCCAAAAGTCTGCGGGCCGGATACAAAAGAGCCGTTACACAAAATATCGGAGTGACTTTTATTACGGAGGACATTTGGGGAATATTCCTTTGAGAAATAATACATTTTAAAGTAAAAACACGTGGCTTGCATTCACACTTGTAGTCTATTTTTAAAAGAGGCCAAGGTGTTGTTTTTATTTCAGGGTTACATATTTGATGTTTAACTGTTCTAAGTAAAGCTGTGCTAAATATAGGCCGGCGACTTACCACAGCCACAGCATCGCTAGCCAGCAGAGACGGTATGTCCAGAACCACATAATACGCCACATTGGTCAACAGGTAGATTATGGTCACTATGGGCATAGAGATAGCAATGGCCAGGGGCAGGTTCCTGAAACCAAACAACACTACTGACAATTATTACCAACATTTTTCAAGTGGAAACCAACCGCAACAGTTTATCCAGGCAAAATGACTTGTCCAGAACACTGGTGTAGGCCTCGTGTTTTGAATGTCATATGCTGAGCTTGGAAAACGGCTATAAAATATATTATTGAATGTGGCTTTTCAAGTTTTTCAGTTGTAAAACCTGCAGTCAGGTCAGCCATATACTACACTCAACACAGGTAGCCTACTAATACTATGGGATAGAATACAGAACTTTATTTGTCATATTACACAGAACACAGTTTTAGGTTTCACATCATACTGCTCTCCCACAGCTGGACAGAGGCTCATTCTAAAATGACTAATCAGTTTGTTTGTTTTTTACAGCTAAATGGAAACAGTGATCAGGCTGCATGTGATATTTAGATCAGAGGTTAGGGTGTGTAAGTAAATGGGGAATTAGTGTCACAGTGTAACTGAGCCACAAATAGTATAACTGAAACCATGCAGACAGGCTTCTCAGTGTGGAAGTGCGTGCGTGTGTGTGTGTGTGCGTGTGTATGTGAGCGAGTACATCAGGCTAGTGAAGTGGCTAGGGTGATTCCCAACCCGACCTCAGCCTAACCTGTAGGCATCCTTGAGTAAGATGCCTAACCCGTGCTCATTATTCCCGTGTATCTGAATTCACTGTAAGTCGCTTCCTGACTAAACAGTGGCCTAAACAGTGTCGGGTTGGCGGGGATGCAATATGCTACCTCTGTGGATCCTGAATTTCCTCCGTGACAAAGTTGAGCGTGTCCCAGCCGGAGTAGGAGAAGAGGGCCGAGTACAGAGCTAGGGCAATGGCCCCGGGCTCCGTGGAAGACCCTTCGAACGGAGCATCAAAGTTCCTCGTCTCCCCTGGACGGACACAAGAAGACAACCGTGACATTAACAAGATGTGCTTTTGACGGACACTACTTGGACGTCAAACGCCTCATCCGCCTTTGGTTCCCGCGTCGCGATTTGGATCTCACCTGAAGAGATCTTCAGGATCCCTATGATGATGATGAGGATGAGCGCCATGACCTTGGTGTAGGTAAAGACGTCCTGTACTAGCGTGCCCCACTTCACGTGTGCACAGTTGATGAAGATCAGCACACCTGGATTGGGATCGTTAGAATCAGAACATTGAGACCAACAAGAGGACAGTTGATAACGTCAGTTGGGTCTTAAAACCACCCTCCATTGAATCTGTTGCTGACAGTTGTGTCCATGAAAGTCAGTTAAAACTGTGGAGGAGAGGTGAATCAGCACAAATGTGCAACACGGATATTAATACAAATTCAATTGGTAGAGGTATGTGGCTCCACACTGTCGTGTGTGTGAGTTGTGTGCATGTTGTGTGCATGGGCGGTAGATTAGAGCTGTGTTACTCTCTTTGGGTGTGGTGCTGTGGGAAACAACATGTGAAGCAACCGCCCCTTCAGGTTCATATCAGACTTTTTTTTGAAGCGCTCAACGCTGCTGACTCTGTAGGCTCTGTAAGTGGCGACCTCTATCACAACCACTAGTCCTGAACTTCTAGACAGACGGTCTAAAAATAACTTCCCACATGGCTCAAAAGCTTGCTTCAGCTCGCTGGAGTAAATATACCCACGGGGCTTAGCCTAACACACAAGAACACGTTCATGCATGCACAAGAACTCCCACGGCCAAAATACAGAAGCACACGCTCCTCTTACTTCTCAGCGTATGTTCTAGGTCCTGACTTCACTTATTTCCATGACAACCTTTAAGCCAATCAGAGACAGAGAGAGAGGTGGTGGTGTGATGGGTGGTGGTGGTGGTGGTGGTGGTGGGGTTCCTTACAGAGACAAGCGGCAGCAATGAGGCGGATGGCGTCGTAGGGAGGCTGGCAGGTGGGGTAGAACGCCTCCACCAGGTAGTTGGCGAAGGTGAGCGAGATGACCGCCTGGCTGGCTGGTTCAATCAGCAGGATGGACGTCCAGAGGCGGATGAAGGCCAGGAAGCCGCCGAAGGACTCCAGGATGTACACGTAGCTGGCGCCCGATTTGGTGATGGTGGTGCCCAGCTCGGCGTAGCACAGTGCGCCAAACACAGAAAAGACCCCCCCCAGGGCCCAGATGACCAGGGACAGGCCGTAGGAGCCGCTGTGCATCAGGACCCCTTTTGGCGACACGAAGATGCCCGAGCCGATCATGTTGCCGACGATGAGACAGATGCCGTTGATCAGTGAGATCTCCCGCTTCATGTGCATCTTCTCAACCTTCCCGCTCGCCGCCTTGAGGTCCTCGTCGGAGGGCGCCTGCACGCGGGAACATAGCGTCCCCACCTGCTGTCTCCCTTCACCCATTCCCTGCCCCAACAGCACTTCTGTTATGGAGACAACAGAGCCGCAGTTCAGAAGTTCAGTTCAAACGTTTGACACGCAAAACGAGTGTACTATCTTTTCAATCGGCATGAGATTGTTTCCAAAGGCAGATTGTTCCTTGTTCAACTGTATTCCTTTACAGTGATTGAACTTGAGTCAAAAAAGATTATTGACAACTTTTGTTTCTTCGTGTGATCATTATCATTCATATTTTGTCTGTGGCTGCCGACGGAAAAACAAAAACACATACACGAAAACAAGAGTGAACTCACCTTGTGTGTTCACCATGAAAAAACAGTCAGCAGTGAATCCTCACACCAGCATCACAGTGTTGACGTCAAATTGAGCAAGACACCGGAGGACTTCACATCTGAAAGGGTAGCAACAAACCGGTCGGTGTTGCAATCTCTGCCTCCCGGGACAACCCAGGAGTGTTTTGCCTATACCACACATGCACTACTCACGTACACAACACCCCCCCTTCTATTTTGAGAGAAAGCAGGGCCTCGGTCCTTTGCTGTGGTAAACCCGTACGGTGCACTGTACTGTACTGTAGCATTATGTGTCATAATACAGTATTAGTATTCCCATATCAGCAGCATAGCATAACACAGTATCACAGTATATGTATTTTTGTCAATAAGAACTAGGGTTAATAAAGTTCAGTTTCTGGCATTGTAACGGCAGACCTGTTTCACGAGTGATAATAAATAGCGTGTGCACTGAATGCGGCCTACAGTTGCTAAATAAACATTCTGAAAATATTCCTCTACCATGGATTCATGGATGTGTAATGCACGTGCAATGCATGGCATTCCTGTTAAATGTAACACACACACACACACACACACACACACACACGTTTTTTGTACAAATATACACTGCAAATTCAACACAGATTTAAAAGATTTCCTTAAAATTTTTATTCATATGTGTATAAAAACATAACATTTTCTTAAACTGAACAGAAAAAGACCCTAAAACAAATTTTAAAAATAGTACAGACAGACAATGCAAGTTTGACCATGTCTGCCAATTGTGTCACTGAAGCAGGTAAAGACAGTTCTACCGTTTCCGTTATTCAACTGTTCCATTAGAAGGGAATGCTTACTATGGAATTGTATTACATACTGGATGCTCTACCGCTAATATCACTTTTTTTCCGGTGAAATACATTTCCGGTCAATTATTTAGCTTCACACAAACGACGACTCAGTATAATGTTTCCAACATTATGCCGAACACGATATACCATATTAAAGACACCATATATTCTACTAAAGAGTACATGGTCAAGGTGCCTCGAGTCAAACACAACCCCGTTCCTCAACTTCTGCCAGTTATGCACTTAAGTTATGCACAATACAAACACAGCTTATGTGCATTTACTTAACGCTATACTTAGTTAATTAAGACAACAAAAACCAACAATCAACTAAGTATATAGAACAGCAATGAGCTGCAGTCACAGAAGACTGATGAAGACACGGCTACAAATGTCCTTCCATTCATAACACACACACACAACCTTTTCTCGTATCTAATTTAGACCAACTGAAAATACTTAGCATTTTTATAAATAAAAGGCCATACAAAAAGACTCACACAGAGCTATGTGATTGTAACTAAGACTCCACATAATTTATTTTACAATTATATAAACCCAACATTGAACTACGGATGCAGTCAATAACATTCAATGCCAATTTCAAAGAAACTATCGTCTTCTTTGAGACTCTTTCCTACCAGTGTGCAACTTTATCAAATCTATATTTTAGTTTTTTGTATTCTAGACATTTTGAGCTTGTCCTTCGTGTGTTTTGTGCGTGTGTGTGTCACACGAAAAACTAAAAAAACACTAGCAGGACTGAAACCAAGATGTCCGCCAGAATAACAGAAGTGTCCGTATTTGATCCATTTGTGTGGAAGGCTCACTGAGTTAGTTTGCCCCATCAGTTCGCATTACAAAATGTCCACTTCAAGGGAGCCCCAGTTCTTCCTCTTCTTCTTCTACCTCCTCCTGGGGCCGGTGTAGCCGAGGGAGAGCGGCGGGGCGCTGGGCGTCACCGGCGGCGGGGAGACGATCTGGGCCGGGTAGGGCTGCAGTCTGTTCTGCTTGTTCTTGTACAGCGTGTACACCACCAGGCGGCAGAAGTCCTCGCTCTGCCGGTGGGCGGTGTCCAGCAGCTGGCGCACCTTGGCCGTGCGCGTGGGCTGGTTCATCACCAGCTCATAGTCCTCGGACATCATGAGGCTGCGGGCCAGCAGGGCGTCCAGGCTCTGGTTCAGGCACGCCTCCGTCATGTTCTCCACTATCTCCTCGCGTCGCGACGTCATCCAACGGCCCACGGGACCCCGCAGAGGCCCCGACAGAGCTTGTTGGGGGACTGAGGAGGATGGGTCTGGAGTCTCTGGGGGGGAAGGAGAAAAAACGTTTTTACAGTTTTACAGTTGATACATGTCACGTACACATTATTTAGTTGAAAAAGTGTGTGTGTGTGTGTGTGTGTGTGTGTGTATAAATAATCTGTACATGTGTATGACGTGATGTGTGTACGCCATACACATGCAATCACGCAATCACATATCATTTTTTCAACCTCGGTAAAGTCTTTCTTTCAATACTCGTAGATGCTCATAGATGCCTAGCGATAGCTCCGGTAGCATACTGCTCTGCTACTCGGCTTGAACAACCCCCCAAAACATGGTGGACCTCATCTCCCATGCTGTGATAAAGACGATACGTTATGACTAAATTACACATTACAGGGATGAAAAACCACACAAGATAACTCTTGGCCCCCCCCCCCCTACCTTGTTTCTCTGGTGAGGCGGGCATGTCGGCGAAGTTGTCTGTGAGGGTCTCGCACGCCGTGACAGCACACTCGCCGCAGGCCTGGCCGGGGTCCTTCATGGGCCTGGCGGTCTGGGGGTAGTCGGCCGGGTGGTGGGTGTCGTTCATGTTGTCAACGGGGCTCAGGTCCCTCAGGGGCTTCGGACACTCCAGAGTCTGGCTTACGAACGACGGCTGCACTATGTCTGAATGGGGGGGGAGAGGATACAAAGTGACGGTTAAGAGAATATATCAGTGAATATCACAGTGAGGGACAAATCTTCAGCAGGGTACAGAGGACCACTGGAACCATGGAGCTGCCTTATGGTTAGTCAGGAAGTATGTAGCCAAGCATCTGCAGCCGGTTTACATTGTCTGGTTGAAGCAAATGTTGAGCGTTTGTGGGAAAATGAGCAGTTTCTACCTAATGATTTCACGTGTATACAGATAGACACTAAGAATCAACGGGCATCTGCTCAACATGCATGTGCATATGCCATGAACAACCCTGCCATTTGTTTCATCAGAGGTAAACTAAATGACAGTTCCAGCATCCAATAGCACAGCCATGAATGCCATGAATAAGGGGACAGAATTTTCTAAACTAGAGGGTGCATTTTCTGAACAAAATACAGTGCAAATTGATCCTGGTCCGTTAGCACGTTAACATGCTAACAAGATGACATGCTAGCAAGCATGTTTTAGCATATATGTGTATATACGCATATACGCTCACCCCACGCTAACATGTGCTAAGGGGCTAGCATGCTAGATGTGTTGCCTTGCAATCACACCAATTGGCTTTATTACCTTTAGTGGGAGGGGCATTGTAGCTGGTGAGGAGCCCTGGTTGAGATATGTCTGTTTCCTGAGAGGAGCAGGAGCCAGAGCCGGAGCAGGAGCCGGAGCCGGAGCCGGAGCAAGAGCCTGAGACAGAGCCAGTGTTGGCTTCCTATGGGAGGGGCAGACACAGCCATGCTAAACACACAGGGACCACTGAACACTCAAGCTCTTTGTTGTTGTTGGCAGTTAACAGTTGAAAAAATGTGGAAAATAGTAGATAGTATTAACTAATTATTTGCTAATTAATTAATTAGGAAATTAAGATAAGATATATTTGATTAATTCCAGATGGGAAATGTGGGGGTCACAGCAGAAGTACAGGACAATAATAATAATAATAACTAAAAAGAGATGTACAAATTTAAAATAAGAATGTCAAAAAAAATAAAAAAGGTTTAACTACACCTACTCTCTGACCTAAATAAATAAATACATTTTCTCTCAAAGTCTCTTGAGAGGGTAGTAGTGTTGTTTCCATGTAACATGGTGTGCTGTCCCTGTTTATTGGCCAGTGTGGGGGAGGTGGTTGTGCTACAGCAGGATACATACTGGCCAAGGTCTGGGGCTTTCCTTCAGAAAGTGCATAGATTTTTCCTCCGTCCTCTTTGCACAGACCGCCTGGCAGCAGCTTACACTGCTACTCAGCTAAAACCAAAAACAAGACGAAAGGGTGTTAAAAGTTTTGTTTTTCTTAACCAACCATTCTTGGAAAATATGACTTTCTTTTAATAATTGAAGTTTATTTTGTACTTTCACTTATCCGAGTCTGAGCTCCAGACTAACATGTTACACTGTCACTGTCAAGTTTTTCAGTTAGTGGCGGTAGCACATAATTTGGTCGCCTAAAAACCGGGTGATTGCAATGAATGAACAATATTTTTTCATTAACATAGTGTACTAATCAACAAAAATAAAAGTGTTCTTGTTTAAAGTACATACAGTTCAATAACTTTAATTAACATAAAATAAATAAAACAACTTTAAATAACAAAAAAGTCCCCTGCCCTGTCCCCTTTACAAGAGATCCCCAGAAGCCCCAGGGTCTGCAGATGGTCAAGCCCTATCATCTGGCCTTCTTTCCCTTCGTCCCTGGGTGAACCAGGGTTCACACTTTCCCTGGCATCCAAGTCCTCTAAACTAGGCCCCCCGATGCTGATTCTAATAAGGTCCTGTGTCTGTGTGAAGAGATGCTCTGACTGACTGTCTGATTTGAACAAAATCTGCCAACTGTTTGACCAAAATATGACTTAGGATTTAAATAATAATAATAATAATAATAAAGTCAAGTGGCAGCATTGCCACAAATAATTTTTTTTAGTGGCACTGGACAGATTTACGGTCGCAAATGCCACAAAATCGATGGACTTCTAAAATGCTGACCAATCAAGAGACTGTCAAGAAATACCCGCTGTTAAACACAGACTAGAAAGAGGAAGGGTATTTGCAACAGGAAAGGAAATTCAATGTCATGTGTCTTCAAAGTCACGGTGCTAGCCCAAATGATCTCACAGCTTATCATCTCAGTCCGCACTTTCGATTGCCATGTAATGCGTCTAATGCGTGTCATGCAACACTACACAACATTACGCTACACACAACACAAGTAGGTTTCGTTCAACAAGACAGAAACAACACACAAAAAAATAAGGAAATAATAATTACTTCACTTCTGTATTTGTAAAAAGCTAAGAGATCTAAAAGTCTTCTGCTGTCCAGT
Source organism: Trachyrincus murrayi (assembly GCA_900323305.1). Classification (NCBI taxonomy): domain Eukaryota; kingdom Metazoa; phylum Chordata; class Actinopteri; order Gadiformes; family Macrouridae; genus Trachyrincus; species Trachyrincus murrayi. The sequence continues at coordinate 49,541 of OOFB01038271.1, forward strand.
ACTGCTCCCGTGTTGGGTAGTGCATATGACCCCGAGACCTCCCCCTGTACCCCGACTTCTGACCCACCTTTGACTTCTTAATCTCCAAGACGGCCTCTAGAAAGTCAATGTCATCATATCTCCTCAGCATGGGCTCCAGCTCGATCACACACTCTGAAAGACACACAGTACACAGCGTGCGTGTGTGTGTGTGTGTGTGTGTGTGTGTGTGTGTGCAAAACACACAAAAGGTTAGTTGGAAAATGGGGTAACAGGGTTCCACTTCCTTAATTGGGGCCCGTTTTGCATTTCAACCACAGCTGAGGTTGAACAACGTGAAAGAGGAAGGCTACCAACTACTTCATGTAAAGTGAGACCATTTAGCATTACGCTGGCTAATGGGTTGAAGCTGTTAAAACAGAGGAGCAAAGGGGTTTCCTTCACGAATATACAAACCAAAGGTTATTGCAGTGGATCAGTTAGAGTCTATCTAGTCTACCTAACCCCAATCTCGGATCCAGCGGTCCTAGTATGTTATAGCAGAACGTCTGGGGAGAGACGGCACAGAGCCTGAACTGAAAGGGGCGGAGTTATGCCTTGTTTCCTGTTTCTTTACGCAGATATTCTGCTGAAGAGAAACTCATTCACGTGATTGGATGAAGCTTTCAGAGATGCACTTTTAATAAGTGCATCTCTACAGTGGCCAGTCTACACGGCGTTGATACGATTATTGATTAAGATTGTGTTTAGATTATTAATCTAACCTGCTTCTAAATTACTTTGTATCATAAAAGCATCTCCTAAAATTAATGACCAAATAGTGAACAGTATTTGCTGTAACCCATCTTTCACCAAAGATGGCGCCGCCCCTATGGTTTCACTTGAGCTGTGACGCAGGGAATTCTTCTGCTGCCAAGGGAAATAACAGTGTTTGGGGTGTGATGCAATGGTGCATGTGTGAAAAAAAATGCTCTTTTTTTTTGGAGGGGGGAGGGGGGGTCTTACTGAGGAAAGTGGGCCGGTGGTCAGGGTCGGCTGTCCAGCCGCAGGTCATGAGGTTGACGAGGGTCTCTCTGTTGGGGGTGTCGGCCGGCAAACTGCCCGGACCCGTGTCGGGGCGCGTCCCTTCTATCACGCAGAACATGATCTGCATGGGGTTGGTCGCGTCTGCCACACATAGACATGAGCACACACACATACACACACACATACAAACACGCACACATGAGCACACATTTAATGAATGAATGTACGTACGGTCATGGAAATGTGAGTGTTGAATGCACTTGAATCCAATGAATGCATTTGATGGTAGGAGTAGTTGACCTACGCAATGTGTGAATCTGAATAGATTTTTCTTTGAAAAGCAAACAGTCTGGTTACCTTCGAATGGAATCTGCCTCGACAGCACTTCCCACATGATGATGGCGTAGCTACAATGGAAGCACAGAGGAGCAGGGGAAAGCCCGTTAGGAACGAAGGGCATTGCAAACACTGTGATTCCCCTTGGCAGGAGAACAATTCCCCTTTTTCATTTACACAGCTCCCCCCTTTCTGAAGAGCTGACGTGAACGAGGTAGGCAGAGAGAACTTCCTCCTGGCCGTGGATTGGTAGGTCGGCACCCATTTAGCCCGTGACGAGATCCCCTATTGTGTGCTGTCTATCGGTATGCTGAAAATCCGGATCGTTCTGGCACCCTGCTTCTCTGTGTGTATGCGTATGTGAAATTAAACTGTTGGGCCTAGAGCCAAACGTCAAATACCAACCTGGCTTTTAATGTTCGGAGCCATTTAGAAATGTGTTCTGTGCAAGCTTGAAGCGATGAATTTGACTTGAAGTCAAGGTTGCTATACCCTGTTATTTATGTCAATATCTGCTTTGACATGTACATAAGCTCTCCTATATAGATTGTGCTTTAAATGTCTTTAAAAGGTTATCCCTGCCTATGTAAAGCACTGTGAAAGGCCTTTGTGTTCGAAGGGGGCTATGTAGATAATCTGGCCCTGCCTTAGAGCATGTGTTTGATGGGACATGGAGGAACACCAACAGGTATGCTAACAGACATGGCGGTAACCCTCTCTCACCTGTACATGTCATACTTGACGTCGGCCTTGCGGTTCTTGTTGGGCTGGTACTCCTCGGGGGGCATGTAGATGATGGTGCCCCCCATCTCTGTGGGTTTGGACCCAGAACCTTTACTGATGGACAACTGCCGCCATTTTGACAGGCCAAAGTCCGCAATCTGAATAAAAGAGCACAAGCATTATGTTACAACAGAACTAGACTTTTTGCTTCACTCAGTGCATCTAAAAAAAACTAAAAAACATTTAGTTTTTGTATTCGGCAGATTGTCTTTGAATCCTTCTAAATCCTTCAGTAAGGGTCTTGGGGTAAGGAAATACGTTTCACTAAAACATTACGCACACACAAGCTTGTCCACCCGCAAGATGTTCAAATTACCAGGGATAATTTGAACCAGAAGAGCCCTAGCCTATATCATGTTTTCCAAACCAGCACCAGATTCAGATCCAGCAGGATCCCTGAGCCCTACGCTGAGCCCTGAGCCCTACGCTGAGCCCTACAGCTCATTTATATTCAAATCCACTGTTGCCCTCTTTTTCTTCAGTCATGCAAAAGGTTTAATTAAAACTGTGAAAATGCTGTACGCTACTCTAACTGTATGGCCCTTATCATGCGTGCACAATTCACACAGACACACACACACACACACACACACACACACACACACACACACACACACACACACACACACACACACACACACACACACACACACACACACACACACACACACACACACACACACACACAGACACACACACACACACACAAACTAGTAACCTCCTGGTCACAAGGTCCTGTGGGTCCTGCTTACAGCTTAGGGGCATACAGACATTCAGAGAGATTATAATATTATGGATATACCACCTTGCACGTCTAGATGTCAG
>OOFB01038273.1:0-13950 GCA_900323305.1 Trachyrincus murrayi
ATCATATGTCTATTCGCGATTTACTTTTCGTTGCATTCTTTGCAGAAAACCCATCATTCGGCGCAGATTCACAGCTATAAATTCAATTGTGTAAATAAAGTTGTCATGGAGATGACGGTGCGCTGAATGTGATCGGACCAAAGCAGAGTGCACGTCCTTTTACAGACAGTGGGGCAGTCGGACAAGCGGAGCGCTGCTTGCAGTGGAGAAAGCGGAGTTTTACATTTACATACGGAGAATTTTGACGCGTTGCGTCGCGGCGATGTCTCACAGAAAATACATGAAAAGTATAATTTGCTCAGAGTCCGGAGACAGTTGTGGTCCGGATCCGGACTTTGAGGACCCCTGATCTGGAGGATTAACATGGTATAACAGATGACATTACCACCAGTGCAATTATTTTCTTTTGTAATAAGTTTACCAAGTCAATGTAATGTTATGTCAAGCATTATTGTGATTTGTTTAAAACAAAACAGTCACACAAAATACGGGTTTTATAGAATTGTATTTATTTTTGAAAGTGGCTGGCAAGTGTAAAAAAGGCAGTTAGCAGTTAGCCTAAGAGAGAGCCTCCCAAAGAGCATTTTTTTTGTATTACTGTGAATTGACTGTTGGATGAGAAGTTGAGTTTCACGTTAATAAATGTGACATTTCTTGTCTTAGATTTGCATTTGTGTGTTATTGTAATCAGTTGTTAAAACTTTTTTAAATATAAAAACTACATAATGTGCTTTTATGCAATAATTTACAATGGCTTTCTTAGCACACAGTGGACTGGAGTAGATCCTGAAATCCCTCTTTGTAGAGAATCTATTTTAGATTCTTTAATCGAGAATCGTTTGGAATTGAGAATCGTTCTTAGACAATTGAGAATCGTAGGAATCGAGAATCGTTTCAGAATCGGAATCGTGACACCAGGAATCGGAATCGGATCGGATCGTGGCAAAGTGGAATCGTGGCATCCCTAGTGTTTATGGCGTTTGCAGCCATATTCCGCGGTTGAAGGGGGGGGGGGGGACGCGGGGATTTAAATACATGGTTAAAGTAAAGATATACAGAAATGAAGTTTGAAATGAAGTAAAGATATACAATAGTAGCCTATAAATGAAGTACCAAATATAATATATTATACGGTAACTCTGAGCTGGACGATGTCATATGGACACCAGATCAAGGTAAAACATAACCGATTTATTGTGCCTTCGCTCCGCATTGAAACTGTACCGTCCGCATGGACGGCAAAACCTATGGGACAGCTAACTTGCGTTATCACATGTACTCTTTCATGTTTGGGCAGACAAGGAACGAAGCATTGCCATATTGAGCCTACCCTGGGATTTATAAAGGAAATATATATATATAATATATATAATATATTACCGAACATACCATGGGTTTATAAAGGTATAAAAAATATATATAGTACCGAACCGAAAACCGTGAACCAAACTGACTCACCAGAACCGTTACCCCCCTAGGACAGAGAAACACTTGCTTTCGTGCTTGACACCAGCTCAAAAGAGAGTTGCTATAAACAGGAAACATAGTTGTGCAACTGTTACTTCAAAAACAGAGACATGTTCCTGTTGATGCTAGATAGTATGTCTCTAATGATAATCTCTTAGTGGTATCTGCCTAGCTCTAAATGTGCTGTGGATTCAAAATCATCTTCAACTGCCGCGATGTTATCTTATTGCAATGACCAGGCATGCATTAGGCTTGGGCCCAGTTTTGACTTTATGTGGTAATATATTCCCACCAGTAGACAAGTGTGTCTGTGTGGGAGATGGTTCCAGTTCCCTGTGGCTGTCTGCTACGTACAGCCATGAAGGGACCAAAGGAACCAAAAGCACACTCTATTCTCCTCTGGTGGGGAAATCAAACCACTCTCCTCTTTGGAAAATGAAAGTTCAAATACTGTGCCTTTTTTTTTTTTTCCGTTGATTAGCAGGCATGTAATTCCCAGGTGCCAGACCATTAGCTCCACAACTCACCTTAATACACCTTTCAGATAATGCAAACATGAATCTATTTACGTGTGTATATCTGGAATAAACTACGTTGAAAAGGTGAATTCCAAAAACGAGAATTCTGTTTATTTTACAAGCAGTTACTACAGCACTATTTCAGTCACAATAACCGCTTCTTCTTCCACTGGGCTGTGCTCAACGATACAGGCAGCCCGACCATAACAACACAACTGATTTGAAGCACCCACGAAGAGCTGGCAGGATAGCACGTTTGTTATTCTCTGTGGTAGGCTACTTACAAACATTTGAGCAATCGTGGATGATCATTCATTCTCACACACCACAGATCCTCCCGTCCTTTCTCACAAAGCTGAATAATACAGAGAGTTGACTTGACTGGGTACTTTTTTCATTGTCATTTGAGATGAGTCAATCGATTAAAGGGAGTGTGCATACACCAACGGCTCAGGAAGGGGGATATTTCATCTTTTATTTCTGCTTCTTTTACTCTGAGCTAATTACGGTGTTGCATTTGTTGAGGCGAAAACGTGTCTAGATTTATACTCTAATTGTGTGTTCCTATTCCCTGAGGCCTTCTGCCCTATTTCAACATATGCATATTCTCCAGACGGTAAATGTAATTTCCAGAGGCATGCATGAACAGAAACTCTGCCGTGCCCTACGTTTTTATGATTCTTGCGTGTCATAAATCATATGAATCATAATGTGTTTGTGTTTTTGCTTATATGACTCTTGTCTTTATGTGCGTGTGTGTGTGTGTGTTTTGTCATAGACTACAACCAGCCAGGCCATCTTCCGTCTGCAGTCGGGGGTCTGCATGCTCTTCAGGGAAACGCTCACCAACAAGGGCTTTGTGGAGATCCAGACCCCTAAAATTATCTCAGGTGAAGAGCACACTCCTCCTTTGCTGTAACCTTGTCACCGCTCTCCTCTCTCACCCCTCTCAGCTTTTTATTATTATTACAAGTTTCAGAAAGGTGTCTTGTACGTTTGCTTTTAAATCACCTATCCGCTCCCTGAGATGACTGTGTGCGGCACCACAACCCCGCCTATCTGTCGGCAATTCAAATAGAAAGTCAAATCCCAAGTCTCAAAAACATGTAAACCAGCCCTGATCTTTACATACGAGACGGTTACCCAAATAACGCGGAGAACTTGGCATAAAGACTCAGAAGTCACAACGGAACGCGGTTGTACGTGATGACGCCATCGGGCCTTTGACGTACATTTTCCACATCGCCAACGTCGCCGAAGAAAACGGCCGGAAGCAACAATGTCTGTCAAGGAAACGGCCGATGGACGCGGTCCATCAGTGGCCTAGATTTCCGTTGCTGTCCAAAAGCACATTCAAACAAGCTTACAGAACGGTGCTGTTGCTCTGAATTCAACATGAGGAGTAATTTGGCCATAACATTTATTTTGACATAAGGAAGTGTGAACGTGCCTTGCTGCCCGTTTACCTTGGAAAATAAGGGATGGATGAAGTTGATCTAAACCTTTTGACGAAAACCTTCGTCATCACAGTGTAATGTGATATTTTAATTTTGAGGCTGAAAAGTGTGACATTTTGCGACGTGCATTAAATAAATCTTCGTCTGTCAAGGATGTGGTAACAATGATCCGCGGTTCTTTTTTTCTCCTCATTTATCATATCGAGCCGCTTACAGAGTGAGCAAGGCCTAAAGAAAGTTAAGACATAAGTAAATATAATCCGGCAGATCATGGCTTCTTTACTGCGAAACGGACTGAATTGATTAACATTTCAACGATGCGCCTCCGGAGCGACTAGAACATCAGAGTTCAATCCTTCAGCGGGAGCACGAGCTCGTTCATACGTCCATGCTTATTATTCTATATCTAATTAAAACAGGCAGGCCTATTTATATGAAGTCATAAAAAGACCAACTGATCGCGAACGGCAGCGCACCTGACATGACCGCAGTTACTGACGGTCTGGGGAGATGCGCGCTGTTGAGAATTGTGAACCAGATTAATACATGTATTTATATATCGGCAGAAATGCTTTTCTCAGAGAGAGAGAAGGAAGAAAAAAAAGCGTTTAACCGACTAGTATGTCTGCTGCCGACTACCAAGCACAGCAACGACTAGTCGCACACATCCCTGATACATACACACTGAACAGCCACACGCTCACACTTTCCATGGCTGGTTCCGCCTCCCCCTAATAATACTGTCGATTACCTTAAAGCACGTTTTTGCATTTGTGTATTTCATTAAATGGAAACGGGCGTTTTTCCACCCGTTGCATTATATAACTGTTCTTGTGTTTTTCTCATGACATGAGGTCTTTGGTCTCTTACCACAGCCTCCCACATGCCTTTCTCCGTCTTACACGATTTCTGTGGCAACCTTCAAGTCTCACTTCTTCATTTCTCCCCAGAGCTTCCACTAACGGTCCACTCAGCCTGTGTTCAAAATTCAAAAGTATCGTTATTTTGGCGGCAGCTTTATTTTGGCGGTCCTTTCTCTTTTTTTCTGTGAAACTGCATTTCTGTAAAACCGTTTTCCGTGGGGGGTTTGCGTACGCTGTGAAAACCACACATCACATGGTGCTATGAGACACCACACCCTGACCTTAATATTGTAACACACACACACATGCACGCACGCACGCACACACGCGCACATGCGCACGCATGTGCGCTATACAGCGCACATGCCTCCGTCTTGCTTGTTTGGTGGTTGATGGCATTCAGCAGAAAACATTTCCAGACGTTTGAGATTAAAAGTCCTGCGTGTGTGTGTGTGTGTGTGCGTGCGCGTGCGCGTGTGTGTGCCCATCCCCCCCCACAGCGGCCAGCGAAGGCGGTGCCAACGTCTTCACCGTGTCCTACTTCAAAACCAGCGCCTACCTCGCCCAGTCTCCCCAGCTCTACAAGCAGATGTGTATCTGCGCTGACTTTGACAAGGTGTTCTGCGTGGGCCCAGGTAGGAACGACCTCCCTCCTCACCGCAACCACCACCCACCCCCCCCCCCCCCCCCCCCCCCCCCCCCCCATCCCCCCCCCCCCCCGGCCCTTGTCATCCCCCATGTGGTCCCTGTTTTCCCTCAGTGATTCCTCGAACACCATGAAACTAACCAGTCAGGGATACAGAAGATCTGAAGTGAACACAAAGCCCGTTTTGCCTTATTTTCACAGTTTGTGTCTCATGGAGTGTAGCTCTGCCCGTTTGCCGGCGTCTTGGTTGTTTGGCCGGGGCTATCAAAGAGCTCTGACACAGGGAGCGCGACGGAAATAACATCAAACACAATTTCCTTCAGAAATAAATGATGCGATATGCACTTGGGAACTCTCTGCGCAATGTTGTTCCGAGACGTGTGTGTGTGTGTGTGTGTGTGTGTGGAGTGTTCGTTTAGTCCCTCACAGTGAGCATTTCACAGCGCTACAGTGCCCTTGAACCTTTTCGCCCACAGACCTTCGACAGCAGATGAAAGACAACTCAGTCAAAAGAATCTTTTTAACCCATCCACACACACGTAACATGGAGGCAGCAGCAGCAGCAGAAGAGATGTACAGGACTACATGCAGAACCATGGCATACTATCTTGTACAATTTATTTGCAACTCATATCGGTGTCGTGTTACGGCAGATGCGGCCATTAAAAATCACTCAAAGGTTTAATCAGTGGATGATTTAAGAGAGTTTCTGTAGCAGGAATCACTCCACTAGAAATGGCAGATGGCAGTAAATAACAAAAAAAAAGTATTTTCTTTAATGTAGGCTAGCAAGCCGTGCCCTCTCCCATATCCCCCTCAAGACTATCGCATATTAATTTATCATGTAGTTTAATACAAAGAATATACAGTATCTCTTTGAAGATATGGTATCTACACGCATACCATCAAACTACCATAGGTGCCATAGTACTAACCATAGTTGTATGTTCAATATTCATGTCTAATTCAATGTATTTCCTTCTATAGTTGACCAATCTATGTGGGTAGCCCTGGGTTAGCACAGGCTGTGGCATTAGACGGTCTGTTAGCCCGTGTGCTGAGTGTTGTTCTCCCTGGCTTGCTCCAACAGTCTTCAGAGCGGAGGACTCCAACACCCACCGGCACCTGACGGAGTTCGTGGGCCTGGATATCGAGATGGCCTTCGACTACCACTACCACGAGGTCATCGACTCCATCACAGACACCATGGTGCAAATCTTCAAGGGCCTCCGGGACAGGTAAGAAGACCACACTTTTCGTTTTTGTTTGAACGTTTCCGGTTCTTTTTTATTTTTTTTTGTGGTTTTTGGTCGCGGTCAGAAGTCAAAACACATATCACACACTAATCCCACCAGGTCGGTGTGATCATGCTGTTTTTAGCCGATTCATCCAGCGCCTCCGTCAAATTCAAACTTTGTATTCAAACAAGCAGTACTAATCCTTTATCTTAATGGGAAGTCACATGGCGATCACACTTGAATTATGGGCACAAATAGAACGCACAGGGCGGGCTCCATTTCTGTTCTCCTTTTAGGGAAGATCGCAACTCCTTTAGCTGTCAGACAATCCCAACTATTAAGAAGCGGCACCACGTCGTCTGGTTTAAGTAGAGTGATGTCTTCTTTGCTGTGTAGTCTACTACAGCAAACATAAAATATAGGCATGGCCTTGTTGCCCCCTAGTGGGTAGACAGAGTATAACATGTAACAGCATCGTGGTACTTAAAAACTAAGCCTTTTCATGCTTTTATGCTACTTTTAATGCAATTTCCCTTATTGACTCCCCAGCCTTAGATCAGTATGGCTTCGATATGTAGACATGCACGTTCCCACCATATTCATTCCATAATCCCCATGTGTGTGTTGTTGCGATGGGATGTGTAATAATTGCCCCATACAAAAAAAAGTGCCAGACTTTAGCAGCCTCCGGCCAGAAAATCAAAGCAGAGTGGATCGTGATGTTGTTGTTGTTGTTGTTGTTGTGGTGGTAGATTCCAGACGGAGATACAGATGGTCAACAAGCAGTACCCCAGCGAGCCCTTCAAGTTCCTGGAGCCCACCCTTCGGCTGGAGTACACGGAGGGCGTGTCCATGCTGCGGCAGGCCGGCGTGGAGATGGGCGACGAGGACGACCTCAGGTGAGAACCACCGGCAACAGAATGGCCCGGTCACGATGACGACGTCACCCGATGACATCATGCCGGATGTCCTCGGGTGACCTCGCCACTCTTGAGGTGCAGTCATCGCTAGGTCGAACGCTGTGTTCTTGAGCGTGGCAAGTTTAACACAAAAAATCAGCCACTGCTCAAAAAAGTGGGTCGCGTCTCAAACGCCTGTACCCACGGCTAGTGGGGCTAGAATTCAGGCCAATGATTTTTAGCTGTTTGTTTACTTTGTGTTTTAGTTTTGCTGTGGGTTCATTTTAGTGCTTGGTTAGTTTTTGCAGGAAATGAATCGTTGTAATTGTTTTTCCACAGCACACCCAACGAGAAGCTGCTTGGCCGTCTTGTTAAGGAGAAGGTACAGGTCCACTGTCTCTGCTCTGCGTCACGTTGGGCTCGTGTCCTCCTCACTGCAAACTAATGATCATCTTCTTTATTTCTTCACAGTACGACACAGACTTCTATGTGCTGGACAAGTACCCGCTGTCTGTGAGACCATTCTACACTATGCCTGATCCTAGCAACCCCGTGAGTCAGCGCTCTCTCTCTCTCTCTCTCTCTCTCCCTCTCCCTCTCCCTCTCCCTCTCTTTCTCTTTCTCTTTCTCTCTCTCTCTCTCTCTTTCAAACTTTTCTCTTTGGAAAATACCTCAAATTTTGTGTTGTGTTGCTGTGGACTGTTTTATGAGGAACCAGTTATTATTGTGAAAATGTACAATTATAAGAACATAATATTTGGATTTATGTGTTGATATTGTTGTTAATGTTATTCTTCATTCTTTTACCCCTGGCCAGAAATATTCCAACTCTTATGACATGTTCATGAGGGGGGAGGAGATCCTGTCCGGAGCCCAGAGGGTCCACGATGCTCAGCTGCTGACGGAGCGAGCCATCCATCACGAGATCGGTAGCCAGACCCATCTCAGAACCCACGACGCAATATGATCAAGTTGATCAAACCGTGAAATATATTTGATCAAAAGAGTTCAAACAGATCCTTGCTTGAAACTCTGCATCAGTTGTTAGGCAACGTTGAACTAGATTGAACTAGAAAGATCACTGATTAACAGTAGGGCACCAAAACCGCTCCATCACAACCACAAGAGAGTTGCTCCACAGTGCATATCCTTATCGTCGCAAAACCGTTAACTTTTCAGGAAATGGAAAAAAAAACACGTTTTTTTTAAATAGTTGCACACAGCGTCGTCAAGTTGGTATTGTGTCTTTTATATATGGTCAGATACTTGCATGTGTCATATTATTAACATTTTACCAAAATCAAGCTCAAAGTGCATCGCATTGCATTGCGTTATCAACTCACAATTTTTCCTGTCGTTGAATACATTTGGCCAAAATCTCTTGTTATAAAAGAGTAAGTGCTATACTAAACTGCACTCCATCCTACCGGGGTTTGCCTGCACTCTTCTCTGAAAACATCAGCCTTTATAGACTTGGTGTTTCTTGAGTAAAGAAAACGCTGTACTTATTCAAACACCCAGTTCTTTATTAAGCCTTGCAGCTCAACCAGAGACAGTGTCTTAACAACTGCCTACTACTGCTGTGTATGGAGGCGGGGTGGAGCTATGGGGTTTAGCCAACAGTTTAGTCGCAAGCTCTTTTTAATACTTTTCATTGGTTAAATATTTGTAAAACCCACAGACAGATGCAAAGGGTGACCAATAGCATTGATTTAAAATGAGGAATTATGGAGATACGCCCGACAGCGACGATATACTGTCAATTTAAAATTAACAAAAGCAGATCATTAATGTAAACGTTGTCACCTTTTTGTTGCATTTGCAAAACCTGCAGTATAAAGCTAGATTCCAAGTAACTTTTTAGTTATTTCCATTTGTTTAGTTACGTTATTCTAATAGATGTACTGGTTTGTGTTAAATGGGATAACGCCTTGAAATCATCATTGTCATTATTGCCTGATTGGGGTTTGGTGAATTATTTATACATTTTAATTACATGCCTCCATCACAGTGTCAAAATCATTTCACCTGGTTTTTATTGTTTGTGTTAATCCAGATCTGGAGAAGATCAAGAGCTACATCGACTCCTTCCGGTTCGGCGCTCCTCCCCACGGCGGTGGTGGAATCGGTAAGCGAAACTCCTAAATTTCAGCTGTGACTTTGGTTTGGGCTTCGTTGCGTTTCCAGTCGTTGATGAAGCGGTGTTCTCTCTCTGCGTCTCTCAGGCCTGGAGAGAGTGTGCATGTTGTACCTGGGCCTCCACAACATCCGTCAGACCTCCATGTTCCCCCGCGACCCCAAGCGCCTGACTCCTTGAGGGACACCCCACCCCCCTGCCACTGCTGGACAAACTCACACCCATCTCCATGCAGAAATCAATAGCGACCATCCACGGAGGAGCTTTTAGGGAACTAGTGCCACTCAGACTCAGAAGTGCCACTCTAACTTTACCATCGGAAACCAATCGTTTGAGTGAGAACAGCATGTGCTTTGATTAACACAGCCACGGGTCTGATTTCACATGACGATTAGCACATTCACGCAAAGGCAAATATGAGGTGACATCCACGTTTATTATTGGAATTCTGAAGTTTTGTTTCGATGGCTCTTCTTGAGGTGCGTTCACGTTAATCCATCTGTCTTTTTAATTAATAATAATCTTGTTTGTCTAGGGACCTTTATTTTTGAAAGTGGGAGACCTAATGATTACATTACAGTATGCCTCATCAGTCACTACCACCTCTATAACTGTAAGGACTATTTATTGTGGTTCTGAAGATGTGTATTTCTGATGATTACTACTAATGTTTTATAAGCTACTTATAAAATGTAATCCACGAATGCTGTTTTTGTCCATTATTGTTGATTTATTCATGTAATGTGAAAGTGCATCTTGAGGTGAACACAGAATCGGTTGAGGTTTTGTGATTAGGTTTGGTTTTAGCCATGATGACATGGTATAAACTCCAACCCACCTGCATGATGTCACTTGTTTTTTCACTGCAGCCGTCACATTGTTCAGAATTGTGTTTAAATTGCCTTTTTCTCCTCAGACCAAATTGGTCGAGGGAGGAAAAAGCATCCCTGAGTTGATTTGAGTCCTGGGGCGATGTCGGGTTTATTACTTGGACATTTCAAATATTTATAAACAACAGATGGCAGCAGTGGCATACGTTTAGCAGTAATAGTGATATTATAACATGTCAATACTTTTTTTTTACTCCTGGAAAAAAGTCTTATATGACAAGATGGGTGGTCCAGTGGGATACCACTGATAATGAAGCAAGTCCTATATTGAATATTGTATAATCAAAACAATAAGTTACGTACACACAGGGATGAATAGTATCTCCACTAACCTGGTTTATGCAGTGAAAGGAGTGATCAAGGTGTTTTAATGTTGCAGCATTCAAAATCAAGCATATTCGATAACATTCTAACCATGCTGATCACAACATGGTACATAGGTTGATTACTGTATATTGGGGAAACAACTCACTGCATCATGAGATCTCAATCTGCATCAAGATCTGATTATTGATGCCATCTTATCCATAAATTAATTAACACGCTGAGATGTATGTTCTCTGCACTTCTCTTTTTTAAATAGGTGCCTATGTTTCAATTTCATAATGTTGATATACTAATCAATTATAGTTAATTCATTTCCAACAGTTTAATCAACATCGACACCTAAAACTGAATTTGTACACCCTTGTTGAATAGAAAAAAATACATATCAAAGATGGCCGATATTATGTTCAGGCCAGGGACGGGTCTCGACGGCTGCGGTTGGCTTACTCTAAGGCTTACTCTTCCTCTAAGGCTTACTCTTCCTCTAAGGCTTACTCTTACTCTAAGGCTGCTCCACCAATTTCCAAGATGAAGAGGAAGATCTGAACAATGTCGATGTAGAGAGAGAGGGCCCCGTAGATGTACTCCTCCGGGCTGAGGGCTAGCTCCCGGTTCCCAATGAGTAGCTGGGTGTTGTATGCTAGAAACTAAAGAAAAACACATGAGAGACAAGAGGGGGTGAACACCAAACAGACAGAGAAGAGCAGTTCCTCTCTTTGAGTCAAATGGGAACAAACGGACATGACAGCTCTCCAGTTTCCCTGGCATTGTGAAAACATGGCGCCGGACAGCTAACTCACCAGCGTGTAAATGACGGCTCCTATTGCAGCGTAGAGCATGTGGAGCCAGGGGATCTGTCGAAGGGGTGTACGATATGAGACAAGAGAGGGCGTGTGCGTGTGTGTGTGTGTGTGTGCGCGCGTGCGTGCGAAATGCGTTCCCTCCCGGTGCTGTTGGTGCTCACACATCATCTGAAGACTCTAGAGGATTGTTGGTTTTTTTCCTATGAACATCCTATTGACTATTTTCTGACATGGTGGTGGGAGTGTAAGATGTCTCACATATTGGAAGGAGAGCACGACAGCTGTGATGATCCCGATGATCATGAGCAACACGGCGAGAATGCACAGGAGACCGCCGCAGGAAGTGAAGTCCACCTGCAGGGATTCAAAAAGCAAACGCAAAAGAATGTGTATTAAGTCTTATTAAGAATGGGAGGTCTTATTAATGCATGAAGAATGGGAGGTCTTAATACACACAGGAAGTCTCAAATAATGAGATGAAAACAAATGTATTTCATGGATTACTTCATGCAGTTGTTTTCTTCCAAACGATGGATTGGATTCACACAAGATCTTGCCCCCAAACAGACCATGAATATTTAAATATCTCAGTGCCTCGTTGTAATCGGAGACAATGGGGCTCTTTTTACACTGACAATAAAGTCTATCTTCCACAAGGCAGCCACAGGCTACAGCTCTACAGACAGGCCGTGGTTTACGTCTCACCTTGGTCTGGAAGCAGAAGATCGTGACAACCAGACAAACTATTGTTGTTATACCGATGGCAAGAAACACCGATTTTGTGTCATAGTAGCTGTAAAGAAAAGAGGATGAATAGATAGTAGTTTATGTTGTACTGACCCAAGTAAAAAATAAAAAATAAAATATAACTAACCTTGCAATGGTTCCAGTCATGTATGACATTGCAAGTGTCTACAAGATAAACATAAAAACATAAAACAATTAACGAAGCACAATCCATTGATATAATATATCAATAACAATATCTATCATTTTTGACACATGCCTATATCTAATCGAATCAAGATGACTTTGTTTGTCTCCAAAAGGTGAATTCATTATGCAATAATGTCAGCTATTGAAACATTTGGTATACTTACAAAAATCCCTAGTAGCACAAGATTCCACGGAAAGCGTCTCCTATAGCACACAAACATATTCCTGTAAATGTACATACAATATGTCTATATATAATATGTATATATGAGGGGCATTGTCGCCCATCAAAGAAAGAGGCAGAGCTGGGATTACCTTGGCTCCTTACAGCAGATGAGAACACAGTAAACTACAAAATAAATGGCACTATGGAAAGATGGATAGCCAGCATTGTTATAATTTCAAACATTTATGAATAAAATAACTAATTCAATGTATTGCTTGTTTGTTTGTTTGTTTTCTAGTCACTCACAATGACGCCCAGTAAACACCAGGGTTACGCATGACAAACTGGCTCACTGGATCACTAGGGTGAAAGGGATTATTAGTTATCACATTTGTACTTTTCCACAGGTTTGTATTTGAATGAGAACAAACAGAGGCACTTACACGAACGTGAACACAGCTACAATCGCAACAGTGAAGGAAAGCTGCGCAGCCAAAATTAAGTACACCTGCCCAAACATACACGAACCAGAAGATGAACATGTTACTGCTATACATGCATTAAAAAAAGCCTAAAGAAACGGTGAAATCAAAAATAAAACACGTACTTTTCTGATGAAAGCGTGTCGGACAGATGTACTCTCCCACTGGTCGCTTACAAAGTCGTCCATGTCTCCTACACAGAATGCAACAGTTGAGAATTAGCTATTCATTGTACTTTCAGCTAGTGCTTGCCTGTATTGCTTGTACTCGTGTCTACTGCTTGTGTGAGCCGTTGCTTGTGTGCCTGTATGTCAGTGCTCAGTAACCTTGGCTCTGGGTGGAAACTCCGGCGGACAGAGTGGGTATTATGGAGTGTGGCATCCCAACTGGAAGAAAGCCAGGCCCCGCCACCGTGCCGCCAGCCTGCGGGTAGCTGCTGTAGCCGGGCTGCCCGGGGTACGTTCCAGGTGGTGGGCTGTAAGCCGGTGGTGGTGCTGGAGGATAGGGCCCAACGCCATACCCGGGGTCACTGTAGTGTGGCTGATGCTGGTAATCCTCATACTTGGGAGTGGAAATGGCTTCTTCATAGGCAGGAGGTGTGTCTGCTGTGGGCATGGTGACACAGCAGGGTCCACCTTTAAAGCAAAGCAATCATCATCATCAACAACATCATCAACAACGTCTGACAGACAACACAATGTTAAGTCAGACAACTCTAGGGATGGGCTTCAATGTGACACTAACACACAGAATCGATCAGAATGATTTGCTGTGTGTGTGTGTGTGTGTGTGTGTGTGTGTGTGTGTGTGTGTGTGTTGCAAAGTTAATTTGGAATTCACAATCCAAATAAACCCAAGCAGGTACCCTTTTTGGTCATCATATTTATATTGCCGATTTGTTTTGTCAGTATTATTTGTTAGTTGTATTTGTTCTCCTTTATAGGAAAACAACACTGTCAAACACATTTCATGCAAGTCAGACAACTGTGAGAAGAGGCTACGATTCGTAAAACGCAATTTCAAACCAGTAGGGATGAGGGAACCAGGTAGAATAATAACACAACTCACAATAGCACACTAACAATAATCGCATCTCCGGTGCTTGGCACCCAAATAATGCG
>OOFB01038273.1:22505-40388 GCA_900323305.1 Trachyrincus murrayi
GTGGATTGGGCCCCCCCCCCCCCCCCTTGAACATTGGCGGGTTGTGAGTTCTACTTCGAACAGGGATATTGTTAAATGTCTTCTTCTGTTGAAGCATTGTTTAATGTATCGGCTCCCCAGAGTAAAATGGTAATTATACATGACATTTAAGTGTGTGTGTGTGTGCGTGTGCGCGTGTGTTTATATCTGTGTGTGAGCATCTATGCATGTGTCCCTGTTTGTTTTTGTCAGTGTGTACCTGTCTATGTGTGTTTGTGTTAATCTGCTGATTTGTGTCTATGTTCTTGAGTCTATGTATGTCTTTGATTTTGTGTGCGTGTGTGTAAGTTGTAAGACCACCGCCTCCATTTTGGCGCGTGCCAGTAAACATGAAGTCATCACCCTGTGTGGGGTTTACAGTAAAAACCAACCCTGGAACAAAGACACTATTATCCATCTCTGTCCCTCCTCCCCTCCCTCCACTTATGTATGTCCATGTATCCATCTGTTTGTCCATACCATAGCGTCTATCCCATAGTTGCTTCCTTCCGCCACCTCAGCCTGCTGTGTTTGGTGACCATGTGGACTTTGAGTTACTTTCCAGTGGCCACACCAGTGGCTTTCCAAGGCCTGCAAGTCTGGACAATAAAACGAGTGCTGCCCCCAACAATGTGTTTGACATGTGTGTGACGTGTGTGTGTATGTGGACGGAATAAATTGTAGTCCAGCACTTACTGACCAGATGCGGCACCCATTGCCAGAATAGCAGTTTTTGTTGGGCAGTTGATTCTTTCCATATCTGGGTTACATTTAGCTCAGCCATTCAGTTCAGAGAGGTTAGGCTCTGCCTAATTTCCCTGTACTGTACAAAACAAGACCAAGTAGGCCTAACTCAACTCCTTAACCACTCCATTCCCACCATTGAGGACAATATGTGGAGTCCAGCTTTCTCTCTTTTGTGTTTTACTTACATGGTTTTAATGTTTTATGTTGCATTCATAAATCCCACCAAAGTATAACTCATTTCAGTGAATGTATGCTATACATTGCACCACGAGTAGTCAGTTATTAAATAGTATTTGAGTCTAACATTACTCCAGTAATATTGGATGGAGGATAGGCCTATTTGTTTGATTTATTTATGGTTTACTACCAGAGGCTACCTATTTAGGGCTACTCAAAGCTGCAAGCAATTAGCCTCGGTGTGGCTGTTGGAAACATTGTGGAAATGATGATAAATATGCCTTTAAAATGCGGCCTATATGACAATTAGTGTGCCTGAGGCTGAGTTTCCATGTGTTGCTTTAAATGGGTTGTTGGACAGGGAGCATTAAGAAGGCACAGTTCACTTCCTCTCTCAGATCTGGAACCAATTCAGGAATACAATTATACCAAGCACTTTTGATATGGGACCACTTTCATTTAGGAAGTATGTTTTGGAATTGTTTTTAAAAAACACAAATAATTGTCAAAAGTCTAGTGTGCTTTAGGTAGGCCTAGTCTAAATTCGAATACCTTTACACCATCTGTCATCTAGGACATTCAAACCGTTTAAAGATCATTTTGAACTCAGATTAACACCTTAACGGTTTTTGTGTAGGTAGCCTATCGAGGGGCCACTATATCAGAAATACTTAACCTATGCGTAAATCTATGTGTTCTTCCATATTATCAATATGGAAGAACATATTGTCTCTCTGACAATATGTCTCTGTCAACTCTGTCTCAACTCTGTCCTTCTACTGTAGTGGCTAAATGTAAATTCGATTTAGAAAAAAAAAATCCCACGCATAGCGTTTGGTAGGCTAACCTCATTTTCTTTGGAAATCCAAGCCTAAAAAACAGCAGGGATAATCCCCAGTGTTGAGCAACGCCGCTCACTGGCAGTGTCATGGCGCAATGGGCCGCTATAAAGAGGCTGCTGCCAGATGGTGTGCATTGCGCTGTGGGTCTAGCACGTGGGAACACCTGGTTTGGAGAGAGGACTGGATCGTTGCGCACTGCACTAGGATGCGCGTCTTTGCCGTCCTTTGGGTATCTGGGTTCCTATTGAATGAGGCGTATTCGTGGGGATTCCAAAACGGAGTATTTCATAACTCAATATGGCTGGGTAAATAATGCTTCACTTTTTTATATTTGTTAATGTCGGCCATATCCGATATAGGACATATTTGTAGGACGCGTCGTCTGCAGTTCCGAAGTAATTTGAAAGATTATTATTTATAATTTTTAGAATGAGCTATTCAACTTGTATTCACATCCCATCTAAAACATAATATCGACACCAATGTGGCATTTTCTTATTCATATTACATCATAATCTCTTTTATTTTTTTTACATTATTCAAACATGCTACTCAGTCTAAAACAAAACATTAAACATTGGGAGGTTCAACTTGTCCTTAATCATAAATAGGTTGAGAATATTTAGGATAATTTGCCCTCTACTACACCACTACCAAACAGGCTATTGTTATTGTTTTCATCAACTCTTTTACTGGTTCCAAAAGCGTGCATTAAATATTGTCCAGAACACAACTATACTTCAAATAGATGAAATAAAAGCAGTTGGCTCACCTTGCACTAAAGAGATACAGTACAATACAGTTACCCCATTTAGATAAAAATAAAAAAACAAGAGACCCACCCTCCACACACACACACACACACACACACACACACACGCTCATGCGGTGACAAAGCCAGCAATGTCTGCCAGTGCCGGCGATGTAAGGCCATGACAACTTCAATCTCTTTTCTTTGAGGGAAAACTCCCTCATTCAAGTTTTTTTTCCGTTTGTGTCAAAAGCCATGTCGTGGTGGAATGGAGCTCTTGATGTGCATATCAGCTTCTCCATCATCGCTGTCGTTGCCTGGATGCCACTGGCAGTATGTCAGTGACAGTATTTCTCTTGGTCCATGAGAGGGCTACACTGTTTTATGACAAGCCTTACATGAGTGCTCTCTCCCCCCTCTATCTCCCCCCCCCCTCTCTCTCTCTCTATCTCTCCCCCCTCTCTGTCTCTCTCTCTGGCAGAGCAAGCAGCTGGGGTGTACCACAGGGAATCGCGCAAAGGCAGATACCAGCTGACATATAAAGAGGCCAGAGCTGTCTGCAAATTTGAAGGCGGGAAGCTGGCCACCTATGACCAACTGGAGGCCGCACGCCAAATAGGTCAGTGTTTTGTAGACACACACACACACACACAGACACACATATCATGAGATTATAAAATGGTCCATATGTGAGCCTATTGGTCCCTTGATACCACATGGTCACTACCTGAGCCCCAAATAACAAATGAGTTCAATGTTTTTATCAAGAATATGTGGATTGAGGTGGATTTTCCCCCATGTGTTCACCCTGTTAGTTCAAAGCATCTAAACTATAACATTCCATCAGGATAGGTAGTCCATCGCTTTAAACCCAGCGGAATGTCTTTAAAGTGTGTCGAGGGGGAGTCATACCGGCTCAGAGGGGTTAGCTAAGCTGGTTCTTCTCGGTGCTCGGTAAAGAGTGTCTCCCTCCCGCGCCTCTTGTAAAACACCATGTCAAATGTTACGCGGCTCCACCAGAATAGTAAAAAGGGGCCGTTAAACATATGCTCCTGAGTGTTCACTGTTCCCATGGCACAGAGATTGAATACAGCCCCCCCCCCCCCCCCCCCCCCCCCCCCCCCCCCCCCCCCCCCCCCCCCCCCCCCCCCCCCCCCCCCCCCCCCCCCCCCCCCCCCCCCCCCCCCCCCGCCCAATCTGTCAACGGTTACAGCCCCCCCACCCACCCACCCACCACCACCAGTGTCCCACACCCCCCCATGGCAGTCTTCCCAGGTGGTCCTCCCCTCGCTGGGGTCCGTAACCAGAGGCTCTCTGAGACACAGGAGGTGGATTATGCTGTTCTTTTTAATGCACCCTGCAGAGTTTCCTCACATGTTCACTAGAACCAAAGTGAATATGACAATTACAATACATACAGTGCATACAACAGACACTGTGTCGCACACAGTACAAGGATTGTTTTCCCGCACCACCGCACAAAATGGATGAAATGGTTTTTTTTCTCTCCAATTGCTTTGTGGTTCGTTTATTTCTTTTTTCATCACTTTTATGAAGCATATTTTGCTGTTGTTTTTTAGGTTTCCATGTGTGTTCCGCGGGCTGGTTCGATAAGGGCCGCGTGGGCTACCCCATCGTCAAGGCCGGGGAAAACTGTGGCTTTGGCAAGATCGGCATCGTGGACTACGGCTACAGGATAAACAAGAGCGAGAGGTGGGACGTGTACTGCTACAACCCAGACAGTGAGTATACGTGCGTGCATGCATCACGTCTCTATGATGAGTGTAAGTGGAAATCCTGGGTGGGGGTTTTACTGTAATGGTGCGTGAGTCAGACACACAGGGTCGAGGTTGTGTTGCTGTACGCCCTTGAAAAATGGTCTGACTTCAACTTCAGCAGCAAACTAAAAAAACTGGCCCCCAGGAAAGAGTGTAGATTACAAAATAGGACCCCCCTGTTATCTTGGCTCCACATCTAGTGTCAGAATCTCTCTCCCACCGAGTTATCAACCACTCTGACCAAGAATAACCACACAGGAAGCCCGGTCTCTGGCTCAGGATAAGAGTTGAGTTCAGCGGGTAGGAGGAGCACCAGGAGAGGTCCATGATAACTCAGAGGGGCCGAGCGGTGGGACCAGCCCAGGGGGTGAGGGCTGACGCAGCGCTGTGGCTGTCCTCATCAGGTTCTTATTAGCTCCATCACTCATTTTGTCTCATTGTGAGTCAGCAACAAAGTAGTGGTTGATGTTTTTCCTCCTGTTGCAATGATCTCATTAAACACATGGTCAGTGTTTATGGAGTAAACCCTAACACTGACCTAATAGAGGCTAGAGATGTTAATACAATAGTACAATGGTTCCGACAATCTTGCAAATATCTGGTTCATATTGAAACGTCTAAATTAAATGCTGTTTGAACTTGTTAATAGTTAAATGTTTTGGTCCAGTTTACACACGTGTTATTGATTATCCCCATTCAGGGCTGGGATTTCCTCTCCTTTGTGTAGCTAAAGTTGCATTCTGTGAACATACACAAAACACACAATACCAATGGAAAAAAAAAAATTACAGCTTCAAGGATCATATTAGTGTCATTGTATCAGTGTCATTGAGAGATTTTCCTTGTATTTTTTTTATCAAGGCTCAAGTGATTAGGCGCATTATGCAGTATGCAGCACATTGTTTTTGCATTATCAAGGACACATCTGGTCGATAGTTGTAGTTGTCCGTTGGATTTGTAGCGAATTGATTTGTAACTGTTAAAAGACAGAGGTGTCCCGGTATTGACCAATCAGGATCTAGTATTCAACAATGCTGTGGTATAACGTTAAATAACCTCATGTTGTTTAAGTATATGTCCACCGGTAATATTGCCCTTTTGTCAATTTAAATTAAATTCCATTCAATATGAAATACAAAGAGGCACACGCTTATTAAAGAGTAACAACACACTAGACTACGTTTGTGTTTGCTGCCATCTAAAGGTAAAAAACTCACACACAGTGTTTGAGCACTAACTCTACGCTACGTGTCACACAGCCAAGGAGTGTGGTGGAATTCTGACGGACCAGCAGAGGGTGATCAAGTCCCCGGGGTATCCTGAGGAGTACCACGACGAACAGATCTGCTACTGGCACATTCGCGTGCGCTACGGCCAGCGGATCCGCCTGCACTTCCTGGATTTTGACCTGGAAGATGACACGTCATGTCTGGCGGACTACCTGGAGGTCTACGACAGCTACGATGACGTTACAGGCTTCGCTGGGAGGTGATTGGTCGTCTGAAGAGGCAGAGAGCAGACTAGGGGATTGACCCCTAGCTGTCATCGTAGTAGTACAAACACAGATGTCATAACATTAATTATGGATCTGCTACTTTTATGTACCAGGGCGCGGGTAGTAGACTAAACTAGTGAAGATAACTCACACTGACCATGGACCCTTTTCACAGAGCTGTCATAGCAGGGTAAACACAGGTGTAGGTAGGTGTAGGTAGTTAGGTGTTACATTTATGTGTGTCAAAGCATCAGCAATGGTCAATGTGTGTTATCTTCACTGGTTGTGAAAAGGGTCTATTGGGAATGATAGACGAGTAAAGAAAAGATAACAGAAATGTACCATAGTATACCTACCGTACCATACTGTGTCGTGCCATGCTAGTCCATACCACACCATGCTAACCCATACCACGCTATGCTAGTCCATACCACACCATGCTAGCCCATACCATGCTATGCTAGCCCATACCATGCTATGCTAGTCCATACCATGCTAGCCCATACCACACCATGCTAGCCCATATCACACCATGCTATCCCATACCGCACTATGCTAGCCCTTACAACACCATGCTAGCCCATACCACACCATGCTAGCCCATACCACGCCATGCTAGCTTATACCATGCCCTCATACCACACCATGCTAGCCCATACCACACCATGCTAGCCCATACCACGCCATGCTAGCCCATACCATGCCATGCTAGCTTATACCATGCCCTCATACCACGCCATGTTAGCCCATACCACATCATGCCCCACAGTTGGCAGCCCCACCATGCCACAAACCCAGAGTAGGCTACTGTATATTATTATTATTATGTAATCCTTGTTCAAAGAATTGAATCCGGTCTTTCTGCAGGTTCTGTGGTGATTACTTACCAGACCACATCATCAGCAGTGGTGAGAAGTTTGATTATTCATCCTAGCACTGATTTAATGTTGACTATAGGACTACAGCCTTTTATAGTATTCCTTAGATAGACAACAGCATACTTGTTTACATACAAATGTTTTGCTTTAAACATGTAAAGACTGAAGAAAGTTAATGAATGTATATTTACCGTATTGAGGGAGTTATTTTCTTGTCTTAAGTGATTCTTGTATGTTTAGCATGGGCATGTTTACAATTAGTGGGTGGGTTGTGTTGTCCTCACAGGAAATGTGATGACCCTGAAGTTTCTCTCGGATGCGTCGGTGACAGCAGGCGGCTTCCAGATGCAGTACATCGCTTTCAACGCATCGCTTCTCTCCGAGAACCCCAACGGCCACTTCACTTGACCTGCCACTCACACACTGACGTACACTAGCACTACTCCTTGTGTAGTGATAACTTCATAAAGTTCTTGCTGGAACTCCGGCTTTCATATTTTTTGTAAAGGTACAGTGACATTCCAATTATTTTCCATTTTTTATTTTGTGTTTTATTTAATTTGGTGAATGTTTTGGTTACTTTTTGAAATAGCCTACTTGAACATTAATAACAAATTACAGTGCAAATGTTAATCAGTGCTGCTGGGGTTTATTTTATTTGTTTGATTTGTAATTAAATATAATTAACAAACTTGACATGTGTTCATGGGAAGTTTTTGCTCATGAGTTGAGCCACAATGACCAGATGCAAACAATATCCAGGGTTGCAATGCAGACCAGTTATATTGGAGTATTCTAAAAATAAAAAAAATTGTTGATACACACATATATATATATATATATATATATATATATGTGTGTGTGTGTGTGTGTGTGTGTGGTTACATGACAAATTAAAGGTGCTAAAAAATGTACTGTACTAATTCATAAAAGGACCATGATAGGTCATCAGAGATTAAGGAAACATGCTAAATTGTAATACTGGCTTCTCCGACAACAATGCTAGTCAGTATGTTCTCCTTTGAAATTTCCATGCCGGGCCGGAACGTCTGTTTTAGTTTTGGTCTGTGTGTTAACTATTCCCAGAGTACCCCGCTGCCAGGTATGAAACAAATTGGCACACAAACACAGCGTGCTGCAGCCATGGAAGCAAGAAAATGAACTGGATTAACTGAGATTGTAATAGATTCTACCCAACCTAAAAAGCCTCGTCCTCTTTGTTGGAAATAATCCGATCCCTAATGTTTTATAAAATTAAGAGTAAAACTGTCACGCATAAACCTTGTAATTTGCCCAACAACTCGACAAAGGAGAAGTACAGAGATAAGAACATGTTTCACAGTCAAATACACTGAGCAGATGTTTTATCTCGAAAGAAGAAGCTAGCACAGGAATGCGTGGACAGCAACGTCCGAAGAGCCAAGGTGGTCCACAGCGAAAAACTACATGGAAAAAGCTTAGGAATAAATCTGTCAACTTAGGAATGTATCTGTCTGAGACAACTGGATATAGGCCTGCACTCAGTCGGAGTCAGGCAGTTGCTTCATGAACTAACTCAGGTTTATTCATAATAATATGAGGTTAGACTAGGTACATAGTCTAACCTAGTCTCTAAGACGGCAACAATCAGAGATCATCTCCTCCTCAACATCTTTCAAAAAAGCTCCATGACCACAGCCGTGCTAAAACACTGGTAAATCTTGGAGTTTTATTCTTGCGCTCGTCTCATATAATGTTGCGCTCGGCTCGTCTAGATCTCGTGTTCGTTCGGCGTCCTCAACCTGGCAACCCGCGTGAGGTTCGAGTCTGCGGAGGAGGAGGGGGCGGAGACAACTCTCTCCAGTGTTGTGAATTTGGACTGCAGTACCGATTTGAAATGCTTGGGGTCATTGTTACATATAGCACCTTTAAAAAATTGACCCCTTATGATGATGATGATGATAATAATAATAATAATAATAATTATTATTATTATTATTATTATTATAACAACACTATTAACTATTATAATACTATTAATATACTATAATATTAATGTTATTATTATTCACATCAAACCAATGCTTGGTTGCATTTCAGGAGGGCTAAATCGTTTTATGGTTAAATATTAATGGGTTGTTGCACACTCCTGTTGTAAAAAAAAACCGCAATCGAAATATAAGTTGTCCTATTATTTTTGAAAGTTATCCTTTAAAGGCAAAGTAGGCGGTCCGGGATGTGACGTGTGTGGGGTCATAGGTGATTTCATACGTCGGCGTGGTAGTTTGGCGCCAGCAATTTCGCGGGGAGCAATAATACAGCAGCAGCAGCAGCAGCAGCAGCAGCAGCAGCAGCAGCAGCAGCAGCAGAAGCAGAAGCAGGATAAAACACTAAGTAAACACCGGTTTCTGACAATAATACCACGCACGGTTGGACGGATTGCTTGTGTGCTGCGTGCGTGGATGTTATTGCCAACTATTTCAGCTATCTGTGTTCCCCCCCAAAAATAACAAGGTGAGCAAGTCTTCTGTGGGGAATGCTTTTTTTCAGCGAGTTTAGGGTGTCACAGTTGGCCCATGGACCTGAAATGATCCAAACTACAACAATGCTTGGATGGATGGTTTTAGCGAACGAATGCGTTAGTGTGTATTTAAGCATTGATCACTCCTATGGGCGCATGTCGGAGGTCTAGTTGTGCATGCATATATTATCATGATGCTACTGCTAGCACTAGGAGAGTACTGCATGTACTCCCTCCAAACATCTCTCTTTTGTGTATAACCAAACATTAACGTACCAAACGACGTACATCTGAAGCGAGAACCCCGATAGTACTGCTCAGTTACACTGAATGGGCCTTTTTTTTGTCATAGGTGCATCTGTGTGAAAGTAAGCTATACAACCCCTGGGGACAAGTTTGTATTGGATCATGGATTTGGCAGTTTGACTATTGCCTTAAGGGGATTCTCGTCTATTTCCATATCTACGTCTTATCCACTTAGGTCGACCCAATATGACATTCCCTCTTACTATCTTCTGCTTATAGCGATTCATACATTGTGGCTGTACTGTTTGTCTCACTGTTCCACAAGCATTATGTATGCAAGTATATTTCTGAACGTTTAGAATAACTTAAACGTTACTAAACTATGAGTAAGTTTATTTCTGTATCTGGTGCTCATTGCTCATTTCTATATCTCATGCAGCCCATTGTCTTTCTTTCCTCCTCCATCCTTTGTGGTGTTCTATTTTTATTTGTTAAGTTCTATTTATTTTTTCTGTCCTTCCAGCGTGTACCTTGAATGCTTTCACATAACGAATGCTTCCTCCCCCCCATCCTCTTCTCGGTCCAGACTGCGTGTGGGTGAGAATGATGGCCACGGTAGGGCCTGGAAGTGGCTCCAGCCTCTTACCCTTACTGGAGTCCCTGGAGGACAGCGCTGCGGGACAGCCAGAGCAGACCGATGTCTACCTCACCATAGCCAGGTAGGTGGTCCCCATAACCAGCAACCTGGTGGGGCTGTGGTGCTGCAGGATAACTTCGCTGTTAGGGTGTTCGACTTCCCAGCCGAAAGGTAGCCCCAATATTTGCGGTCTACCTGTAGGTAGGTAGGTAGGTAGGTAGGTAGGTAGTCAGTCAGTCTTTTAGAGCCAGCCAGCCTTTCCCATATGTAAAGTCTGGGACACAACGTTGATTAACTGTGTCAAGAGCCGCCTACTTGTCAGGAAGAGGTCTTGATTGACATGCAAGTACGACCAACCACGGGCCGTACGCCGCGAACAGTAATTCTAGAAAAACACGCCTCTGGTAAAGCAAACATTTTTTGAAATGTCATTTACAACAATTGCTCAGCGATCTACAAAAAAAGAAAGATATACCGGCAGACTGAATAAACCCATGGATGAAGTCCATGGGTTTATTATGGTCAGAATTCCATGGATGGGTTGATTCAGAATAAACCTGATTCGCCCATGTCGTGCCAGAGCTACTACGTCCACATTTCTGTGGTTGACAATGCTGACATCCATTGTCTTAAGTTTCAAGAAGACGAGGCTCAACTTGCTTTATGTATCCGACATTCAGGACTGATACATAAAGCAAGTCGCATGGTGAGGCGTAGTGCGAATGAACAGAAGAGGCCCAGACTAACCTGTAGACATCCTTGAGCAAGATGCTCAACCTAATGACATGAGTCTGTATTTACTGCAAGTTGGATAAAAGTATTGACTAAATTACTTGATGGTGGTAATGGTAAATAATAGACCAAATACATGATTTGTTGTTGTTTTTTTTGCTGTCTTTTGCAGCCGTCTCAGTGGAGAGGAAGGTCAGTACTTTCTCCCGGCAGTGGAGAAGCACTTTGCCCGCCTGGGCAAGGCCATCTTGGTGAGTCACTGCTTGGAGATTGTTTTGGTTGTGGCTTCAACCATCATGCGCTCATAGCCATTCTTAAGTGTCGAATACCTAGCTCTCTTTTATTGCTAACTGTATTTATTTGAAACTTTATTTCTATTCTATTCTATTTTCCATCTTGAGCAGAGCAATTGTGACTTTATGAATTCCTCTGGGGTTAATAAAGTAATCTGAATCTCTTCTTTACTTGCTGGGCCTTCTAATGGCTTGGATGGGAATTTGATGACACCATTTATTGTTATTTGTGTGTTGAATTTGTTCTTTCTTTCTCTAGACCCACATCACTGGTCCTAACCATGAGCTGAGCCAGGCAGCCCTGCAAGCCCTGGGCTTCTGCGTGTACCACGCACGTGTTGTCTCTGGCGTTCCCGGTAAACACACACTTATACACGACACATCTATGCTGCATGTCATCTAAATATTAATTTGGCAGGTTTAGGATTGGATGTAGTTTCAAAAGGTCTGTATTTAAATTTGTTTTCTTCTGTTTTCCACCCCAGCGAACTTTGCTGCAGAGATATTATTGGCACTTTGTTCCCTGGTGGTGAACTCGATGGATAAAAACTCCTGCACTAGGGCATTATGGGTAATCTCCAAACAGAGCTTTCCCTCCGAGGTTGTGGCCAAAAAAGTGAGTCCCCACCACTTGTTTTACAGATTGGGAAATGTGCTTAAGCTGGTGTATATGACGTCGGTCCGGTACAGAACGGTCACGTGATATTGGAATACTGATAATACTGCGTGTACTGATGCCTGTTTCCATTGGCAACCCCAGCTGGGCTCCATACTGGATATGTTGGAGCGCCTCTTGACCAGACAGGACATCCAGTCTGTGGTGATGGAGCACGAAGCCTTGAATGTGGTCATCAGGTAAACAAGAGGTGTACAGGTCAATCATGTTGACTGTGACTGTGTGTGTGACTGTGTGTGTGACTGTGTGTGTGTGTGTGTGTGTGTGTGTGTGTGTGTGTGTGTGTGTGTGTGTGTGTGTGTGTGTGCATAAACTGTACATGGCTTGTGTAGAGAAACCTGCCTACAATTGACCCTTGTCACAGAGGCGTCATCGTAGGACAAACACAGGTGTCACTCATAACACTAATTATGGGTCTGGTCCTTTTTATGTACCAGGCAGTGATGCAAACAACTCGCTTTTATGACCTCAATTTGTACTTGAACTTATGTGAATCGTCTGGATCCGAAGAGTGTTTTATTTATGGCCCTGGGCTTGTAGGCAAAAAAATATGGAAATTAAGCTTGCCGGCAAGTAGTTTACATTTCAGAGTTGAATTTCAGGACCACTCGTCCATCACGCGATCCGTTGGGATTTTAGTTTTTTCCACTTTGGGTAGCTCTCTTTTTCACCCTACATGTGTTTGAATCCCTGGCCAGGGCATGGGTAGACTCATCTTCACTAGCTTAGTCTACTACCCGTGCCCTGGTACATAAAAGGAGCAGACCCATAATAATTAGTGTTATGGGTGACACCTGTTTGTCCTACGATGACGGCTCTGTGAAAAAAAATCTATTGTGCATTTTTGTTGAGCGTCCCTTGATGCTGAATATGTGTTCTGTGTATGATTGTTTAAAACGCTTTTTAAGGACTGCCCCAGTTCCTCTTGGAGGCATTTTCTACTGGCTTCATTCACAGTTCCAGATAACGGATGTTGTTGTTGTTGTTCTCCTCTTCCTTGCGTGTGGCCAGGCTGCTGGAGCAGGCCCCGGTCCAGATGGGCGTGAGCGCCGTGCGGTGGTCCAAGCTGGTCATCCCCCTGGTGGTCCACTCGGCCTCCAAGGTGCGTCTCCGGGCAGCGGCGGCCATGGAGCTGGGTCTGCCTCTGCTGCTGGAGAAACAGACGGAGGTGGCGGCCGTCATCGAACCCCTAATGTCCACAGTAAGCAAGCACACCTTTTTATTTAATGTTCATAATGTGTCATTATATCTCATGTCCACTTATTATTATCATATAGTGATGGGTGCAGGCATTCTTTGGTATCCATATGTCTCTTTAGATCTACAGTATGTGTATATATGCCAGGTGTTTTGCCATCAAGTTCTTCATGTATTCTGCATTGCTGCTGCTAGCCTCTTTTGTTTTTGTATAATTTGTGTTTGAACCACTGGAACGCGTCATTTTTACGTCATGTTAACAAAATGTGTATTACATGTGCCTACTTTTTTTTTGTGTGCCGTGACAGAAACTCGTACCCGAGCTTCAGAAACTTTTTTCGTCCAGGAACGAAGTGAACGTGCTCAAACTCTGGCCTTTATTCGTCAGACTCCTGGGAAAGGTAAGATGCTCTCTTGTTAAAAAATTAAAAAACGTGCATACGACATTGAATGCTGTACCTTTTTTGAGGATGGAAACTGAGGGAACCCAACCTGGCTTCTTCCAAATGCTGTATATCTAGTCATGTTCCTTGTTTCTCCGACAGCACCTCCACAGAGGAGGCCCCTTTATCAACTCCCTGCTGCAACTGGAGGAGCTGGGCTTTCGCAGCTCCTCGCCAAACGTCAAGAAGATTGCCTTCATAGCCTGGAAGAGCCTCATAGACAACTTTGCCCTCAACCCCGGTGAGCGAGAGAGAGCGAGAGAGAGAGAGCGAGAGAGAGAGAGAGAGAGAGAGAGAGAGAGAGAGATGGGACAAGTGTTTTATTTGAAACTTGATCCAATCGCCAGCCTCCACCTCCAACTGACATTACCATTGTGTCTACTACCCAGTTCCAATACCCATACTTAAAGGCACCGACTACATGGTCCATTCATGGACTTGACCTTAAGTGCGCTAGTGTTTCATGTTTCTTTTCGTGAGTCATGTCCCGACACTTGAACCCACTTCACCCATGCTTGCACGTTGGCGGGTCAAATGAGGTCATCATTTGATCCACCATTTGAAGAAAAAAGTAATGTGCATAATATGCGCTTGGATGCGATTAGGCCACAACCAGTCATCCAAGTGTCCTGTTGTGAGTGGAGGAGTAGACCGTTGGAACTTTAATTATGGTTTAGGCTGATTTAATATCCTCATCTTCTTGCCTCTATGCGATCTCCTCCCGCATTCGCTGCAGAGATCCTGTGCAGCGCCAAGCGCATGAAGCTGCTGCTGCAGCCGCTGCTCTCTATCCATGTGCGCACGGAGGCCCTGCAGCTCAGCCGGCTGGAGGTGTGGTGGTACCTGGTGGTGCGGCTGGGACCCAACCTGGGCTCCCACTTTGAGCAGGTCAGAGGGGAGCACTCCTTTCTCTCTCGTGACACGCACGCATGCACACTAGGGCTAAACAGTTCATTAAAACTATTGTCGAAATCGCAATATGGCCAAGTGCAATATCCAATGTTGGCGCGGTGAAGACTTAAACTAATTTCTTGATATTGTTTCAATTGTCGAGCGCTTTGTATTTTGCACGAGAAACGCTCCATAAATAGTGTTTTGTTTGATGTCCTGGTAGGTGTCCATACCCCTACTGCAGAGCACCATCGGAGCGGACTCCTCCTCCTCCTCCTCCTCCTCCTCTTCCACCCTCCAGGCTGGGACTCCAGCTAGAGGCGCGGGGCAGAACAGCATCCTGGGCTCTTCCACTCCCAAGACCGGTACATGCACACGTTCCCTGTGGCAAACACCGGGGTAGAAGAGGGCACACTGGGCCGCCGCGTAGCTTACTGCAACTCTACATTCTGATTGGCTCTTTTTGGTGCAAAACATGGCCACAAATTTTCACACCGATTTGAGCCAATCCGAATCGGCCAGTTGTTCAAACTTAGTGTTTGATATTTGCCTACCCTACTTATCAAGTAGTTACTGTCAATTATGTCATTGGATGCAATTGTCTCTTTGCAATTGTAAAATCTGTAACAGTTTTTTAGTGTTTAGTTTAGTTGGGTTCAGGGTACAGTATAGCCACTGCAAATGAGACGCATTCATTCATATGGTATTGTGGGGCTGTGTGGGAAACGCTTGACTAGTTTGACAAAGTACCCTGCACACACTGTGGCGCTCGAAGCCCTTTTAAGTATATCAGGGCCTTAAGGGGTCCAATGGATGTTTTTATTTAATGTATTTATGAATCCTTCCCCCAGGCACTCCAACATGCTTCAACAACCCGGCCACCACGCCGCGTATGAACCTTAACGGCAGTCTGCAGGGCGGCCAGAGCTTCCCTCCCATCCAGCTGCTGGGCCTGGAGATGCTGCTGCACTACTTCCTGGGGCCGGAGGTCGTCGCCACGGCAGCCACGAGCCAGCTGCAGCTGACCCTCGGTGAGAGTCGGACATGGTCGCCTTTTTAAAGGATGCTGCTAGAATATCTTTTTAAATTTTTTTTTATTTCCTCTCTTTTTGTACATGCATGTCACGCAGTCCACCGTTTTATTTATCCAAATATTTAGGGATTCATCAAGATGAAAAATAGCATTTTTATGAAGGATTTTAAAAATAGAAATCTCATTCTGGTTTTGTGCGTTTTTTTTATGTTGGCTGTGCTTCAATGTTTTCCAGACCATTATTGGATGGTGTTCAACAAAGAATATGTTGTTTTATATGGTTGATTCACTTCTAAGCAGTACAAACGATCTTTTAAAAAAACAAAAAAATATGTTTTTTTTCAAACTTCACAGAATAGACAAGTAGTCTACTCTTTAGCACCACCCACCAACTGGGATTATCGTAAGAAACACTTTTTCTTTCAAAATTACTTACAATTTTTATGATTTATCTTCTTCCTCCCCCAGAACCCCTGACCCACCCCTTCCTGTCCGGCGGTTCTACCTTCGCCAAGTACGCAGCCCTGCTCATCTCCAACGTTAAAGACGGCTTCATCACGATCGGCGCTGACGCCCCAGGTAGACGCAACGTGTTAATCTCACTCTTAACTGACTTCTTTACTTCTTCAAACAGAAATATTGTTTGATTGTTTCATTTCAAACTATCCCGGTTGTGTAATGTCCAAAAATCAATCCACTACTTTAAGTCTCTTTTATCCGACAGTGAATACAGACACGGGTCATTAGTGAGCATGTGAGGGTTGCGCTTCTTGCTTGGGGAAGCTTGCAGGTAGACTGAGGACAACCTTTCTGCTAGGAGTCGACTTAGCCTGGCCGCGAGTAGATAATCCCACCGGCCAGCTAGCTTTTGACAAAAGGCTTTGTTTGTTGGACTGTTGTCTGGGTTCTCTTCACAATACGTTTGTTTTATCAATGTGTCCATTTTGTGTGTCTGTGTGTGCATGTGTGGGGGGTGACTTTTTGAAGGCAGGTTATGTTTGTTGGCAGCAGCGCGACTGAAACAAACTCAAACTAAATGACATCACTTCTTCTGCAGATTCCCTCCTGGTGGCCATCTGGAGGAGCCTGGTCAGTTTGGTCAGCTCCACAGTAGAGTCTGGTGAGTTTTTCCTGGCCAATGACAACCTGACAATCTCCAGGGGTCTCCTCAATGAATTGACTTGGAACCAAACCATAACCCCCCCACCACTACTCCAACCTCCTTCCGCTCTACTCTACTCTCATATGCTCGTAAATGATGACGTTTTATGGTGTTTAAATGTGTTGTGGCAGCTGCTTACTTGCGGGTGGGCTCTTGAACAGACCGTGGGTCTGCACCCAGCAGCGTCACACAGAGTACACCGGGTGGGCCCGTGTCGCGGACAAGGCCCGCGAGAGCCTGGCCTTGCCCCGGTCTCCCGGCCCACTCTACATCACCATAATCAGTTTAAGTCTGAGCGTCGCTGGGGACCCGTTTGTGGTTCTGCTTCGCCGTGACGACCAGTAAACTCTGAGGGGCCCCCGAGGCCCCGATGATGACCATCTACTGTTGAAACACACTTATGGTTTTCACTGTTTACATTTTAGCACATGCTTTTATCCAAATCCACTTACAGTGCTTTTTTTTGTTGCTTAGATGCATGTCATTAATAAACAGGTAAGCATCTTACTCAGGGATGCCTACAGGTAGGCATTTGGGTTCGAACCCAGAACCTGAACTCTGTTTGCGCTCTGTTGGACCTGGTAAAACGTGTGTGTTCCTGTGTCTTTGTATCAGGGAGTAGCGGTAAGAAGGGCTCAGAGGTGCTGACTCTAATGCTTCAGGCCCTGCAGGCCATCGTCTCCTCGGAGGCTCTACCAGCCAGCAGAGTCCTGGTAAGACCTGACCCACACTTGTATAGGTTTACAACATCATAGAGAACTAGGCAGGTCTAGCGCAACCTCTACTGTAAATCACATATGAAGGTTTTGTTCATGTATTTCCTTCTCTTGTTTAGATACAACTATCTTATTTAGTCTTTCCATGCAGGTTACATTTGTTGTGTGTAACTGGGTATCGCTGTGTTGTTTAAACCCCCGTCCTCTGCTCTCCCAGGTTCTCTTTGAGGTGACGGTAAAAGGCATCCACCCCAGGGTGCTCGGCTCCGCATCCTACCAAGTAGGGAAGATGGACGTGCTCAATGTATGGGCTTGTCTCTCTCTCTCTCTGTCTGTCTGTGTGTGTGTGTGTGTTGTGTGTGTGTGTGTGTGTGTGTGTGTGTGTGTGTGTGTGTGTGTGTGTGTGTGTGTGTGTGTGTGTGTGTGTATGTGTGTGTGTGTGTGTGTGTGTGTGGGGGGGGTTTGGTGTGTGTGTGTGTGTGTGTGTGTGTGTGTGTGTGTGTGTGTGTGTGTGTGTGTGTGTGTGTGCTTGTGTGTGTGTGTGTGTGTGTGTGTGTGAGAGAGAGAGATTAACTACATTTGTGACATGACATTGCACAGACCACCTTGAGGCTGAATATACACACACACACACACACACACACACACACACACACTGTTTTGAAAACTCC
>OOFB01038273.1:61101-72026 GCA_900323305.1 Trachyrincus murrayi
TCTCAAGGTAAGACAGCTCCGTGCCTCACACACACGCACGCACGCACACACACACACTCTCTCGCTCTCTCACACACATACACACGCACACACACACACACACACTCTCTCGCTCTCACACACACACACACACACACACACACACACACACAGTTCTCTCTGTCCTGAAGGCCACAGGTTTGGTTTCCTAGGGATGCCTGTCAAGACAAACTGATTAACATGCAGGAACATTAGGAGCAGATTGCAGTATGACCAGGATTATAAATGGCATCAGATTTGTGTTTGTGTGTTTTGACACACGTGACGTCAGGCTGCTTCTCATTAGATGTGGGATGTCTGCCTCATCTGATTGTGTTTAATTTGTCACCCAGACGTCTAAAGATGACTTGATCTCAACGGACTTTGAGGGAGCACTCAAGTTCTTCCGGGTCCCTGTGCCCAAGCGGTACCGCTCCGAGGAGAACGCAAAGAAGCTAATGGAGCTGGCGTGTAGCATGAAGGTAGGTCGCTCTTTGCTTCCTCTTCTGGTACCCAACCTTTCCTACTTAAAGGGGAACTTGGTATCATTGTATCACTGTATCCCTAATGTGGATAGATGTTGAGTTATCCTTTAAAACAAACATACTAAGCAGTGAGAAGAAAAGCTTTTCTCCATGAGTATATTTACCTTTAAAACAATACAAATACATTCCTCCACTGGGAAAGTATTGCTCTTTAACTTTACTCATAAAGTAAGAGATGTGTGTGGCTCCCACTGTGACCAGTAGGGGGCAATGTGGAGCCATAAAGGGAGTAAAACACTACACACCTGTGTTGTAACCCGCTTTCAAAAGTGTGGCCTAGTTTAGATGGGCTGACATTGAAGGTAACTCTTGGCAAAGTTATCTGCTGGTACACTCCTGACAGGTAGCAGGGTGACCCTTCTGTTTTAATGAAGACTACAGAGTGCACATTCTGCACCTCTCTCTCTCTCTCTCTCTCTCTCTCTCTCTCTCTCTCTGTGTGTAGGTAGAACAAGGTGAGAGAGGTCTTGTGGGCGGGGCCGAGGGATGCAACGAGGAACCAATAGGAATGGCCTTTCCAAATTAAAAAAATGTCTGAGCTTCTGAAAAACTGCTAGCTCTCAAAACTACTTTAAGAAGAACCTCGTTTCATCAGATTTAATGTATTGTCTGATGGATACAAATACAATTTACACGTTATAGTCAATGCAATTTCTGAATATCTAATGTTTCACAAAGTGTATTATAGTATAACAGACACAGAAAATGACACAAATGCAAAAATAGCAAAAATGAAACCTGCATTATTGCAGGCAGCCAGTTGGAGTCCCAGTGCATGTAAATGACAATAATCATGATATTGATTACATTAATACACTTCCAGACCTCAATGCATATATGGTAATACCGTTGGCGCATTTAGCTGCAGAATAACGCATGTTCGATCCCAGAATGCATCTTTTCCTCAGGAACATTCTTTCCCAGCATCCAGATGTGTTGACTTGAGCCCGCGGTGTAATTTAAGACCACTACGCGGGCCGTCTGCAGCCGTGAGTCTGCAGGACTCAGATTTAATTGCTCAGCGGCTCTGCGCTCCTCCAGCACACGGGGGAAACACGGGTGTAAATTCAGCACTTTCCTCCAAGTAACCACCAACTGTCAAATGCCCCCCTCGTTGTCTCTACACCATACTATATGGCTTCTTGCTGCTTCTTCCACGTGAGCCCTTTTCTGTGGATAGTCTACTATACATCTTATCAATACGCTGTAACCTGTCAGTAACCCAAGATTAGAATAATGTGTCAGTGGATTGTCATTAAATACATCGTTAGCGGTTCTGTTCTTCTGACCACCAGAGACCTTCCTCTACTACACGGTTCTGTTCTTCTGACCACCAGAGCTCTGGGGTCAAGATGTTAATGCGAGTGTCTACCTGTTACGCCTTTTTTTTCTTGTCTTCTTTTCAACGTTATGACCTTTCGACTCGTAAAAAGTTGAATTATGCAAAACGCCCTCAGCAATGTGAATAAATATCATGAGCACATGCAAAGAGATGTGCTCTATTATTATCCACTCCTCAGCCTGTGGTTGATCTGTCGGTGTTCTCTTCTGGTTGATCCGTCGGTGTTCTCTTCTGGTTGATCCGTCGGTGTTCTCTTCT
Organism: Trachyrincus murrayi; assembly: GCA_900323305.1. Taxonomy (NCBI): domain Eukaryota; kingdom Metazoa; phylum Chordata; class Actinopteri; order Gadiformes; family Macrouridae; genus Trachyrincus; species Trachyrincus murrayi. The sequence continues at coordinate 63,265 of OOFB01038273.1, forward strand.
GTCCTTCTACACGCGTTGATTAAGAAGTCGTGTGATTACACAGCCCCGTGTCTTTCCAGCTGACGTTGAAACGGGAGGTCAGGCTAAAAACAGAAAGCAACGAAGCTGATGAATTCACTACGTGTTGAGACTGAAACTAAGGTGCTCTGACGAACAAAGGCTTTGTTTCTCAACGTGTTTCAATACTTGACGCTTCGTCTCACGCCGAGACAAAAGGAATTTGCAGAACTAATGGTGTAAAATTTGGCACATTTTACTAGCATTAGGTTCGCTTAGATTTAACGTTTTCCAGTTGCCATGAAATTGGGTGCCTGCACAAAAACAGGCAAGATGGAGGACCATATGTGATCACGATGTATGGCCATATACACCCGGGTAGCCTCAGGTGTCATTCTGAAGCCCTCTGGGCTAACAGGAGGAACAAGAACAGGTCACCTCTGGTCCCGCAGCACCGTCGAGGGAGTGTAAGAGAAGTCAGGAAAGGTGACGACAGAGGAGGGAGAGAGGAAGAGATGGATGACACGTCTCATGACTTCTGACCTCTTGTAGCTTTTTTTTTGTCTCCATTTTTTCTTCATGTCTATTTCGAAAGCAGAATAGTTTCCAAAAAAAAAAAAAAAAACTCCCCGTTGAGATTTGTACCCCCCCCCCCTCCCCTCCAACGCAGGTCATGATGCTCATGTCGTCCCTCTCCTGACAAGCGGGACAGGTGATGAGTGCTCAGAGACAGCAGGGTCAGCAGATGTGAACACAAGATGAGATGGTCTCACACACACATACACACACATGCAGCCCCCAACCTACAGCTTAGAAGTGTGTGTGTGTGTGTGTGTGTTGAGCAGAACACATGAACTGTTGTAGACGGATGTTTCTTCCTGCATTCATTTATTTCTAAGTGGAGATTCGTGCCGCAGCCTGATTGGTCGATTTTTTTGATTTGCAGCATATTTTACGTAGCACGCGCTTCCTGTGTGACCACACGCTTCCTGTGGAGAAAAAGGCTTCCTGAATATGACATTTGAATCTGAAAGAAGTGCTCTACAGAACGACAATGTGATTAATAATTATATTGAATAATAAAACAAACAATAGCTCAATAATAATGAGACATTTATTATATAAAGTGCAGGTAGAAAGTGAAAAGTGCTGACAAAGGTTTTTTTTTACGATTAGTTCTTCATGGACTTATTCTTTTAGGAAATGTTCTTTATCCTGTTAGCTCTGCTGTATTTCTTTATAATGATCTAATTGATGACATGAGTGTGTGTATTCACCCGAAATTTAACCAAAAAAAAATCTATTCATAAAAAATACTAACAAAAATTAAACATGAGCTTTTTCGGCCTTCTGCAGTGGATCCCACTGTAGCTGAAGCTTCATTATGCAGTGTTCATATTTCACAAGACTTGCCACCGGAGGAATCCTGCATTAGCATATCTGCCTAGTCAAGACCAGAGATGCAGATGTATTGAACCTGCCCTGGGACCCTATATGCGGGTCAAAGGTCACGTCTGCTTAAACGCACAGCGTCATGCATACGTGCTGTCCTTTGGATTAGTGTAATTATTGTTACGTTCTAATGTATAGATGTAGATGTAACGTGTGTAGCTGACAGCATCTTGTCTGTGGTGCAGATCAGCCAGAAGAAGATGAAAAAGTTTGAGAAGGAGTACCACACCATCAAGGAGGAGCAGGAGCAGCAGGAGGCGCCTATAGAGAGATATGAGGTACACACACACACACACACACACACACACACACACACACACACACACACACACACACTCTTTGGTTACGCCAAATGAAGTTTTTGCGTGGGCTGCAGTGTCACATTCAATGTCACATTCCAAAGCCGAGGGATGGTTTTCCTGGACTCTGGGCGTTGTGTGCCAGCCGGTGTGCCAGGACTAACTGCAGTTTATTTGTGAATGTTGATTCATGTTAGCAACAGTGGTGGTGATGGGATGGGAGAGGGCATGGATACAGAAACACTGCTATTGGCTGTAGAACTCACGAACAGGAAGAAGATAAGATGGAAAGCTGTTTTGCCATCAAATGATAATATAATAATATCGAATCATGTCAAATAATGATATTACAGAAACAAAGATTTGTGGCTCAATAGAGTCTCTGGAACTTGAATTCTGAATGTGGATTTAATGATGAATGATGAATGATTAATGATTAATGATTTGTAATGATTAATGATTTTAGCATGGAAGCTGCTGTTAGGGTCTGATGTAAAACAGTTGAAAGCTGAAATTGAGTTTTTCATTTTGAATTTGGTTTGAATAGATTATGACTCAGTGTCATTAATGTTCCATTTTCACTGAAATGTTGTCCACACTTCAGCTTATTACATTCAGAAGCTGAGCGCTAGGCTGCCTTTCAGATAAAGCATGGGAATTAGATTGAGTTACAATTAATGGATATAGTATAATATCAATAATAATCATCTAGAATACTCATGGTATGCCACTGTAAACAGAAACCAGGTTTATGGATTATGGACACTAGGTAAATGCCTATATATCATCCCGACTGGGAATCCATTGTAATCATTTTTCATCAGTTACATAAAGTCAGAATGAATAGTTGAAGTCTCAATAAATATACAGGGATATGTGAAAGATAATTAACTAACTTTTTACATAATTTACATCGATTCATAACAATAGCGAAGTCATTGTCGCCGCGGGTGGTCATATTCAACCCAGAAACAAGTTAACAGGAGTGATGCCTTGCTCTACGGGTGTTGGGGAGACTCCAGAGTGGTGAATCACAGCATCAGCTAGGAGGCCCGGCCTGGTTGACATTCAAACATATAACACATCAAAAGTCTCTCATTTTCTTACTATCTATAAAACAATAGAACTAACAACGTCATAAAACCTGACCTTAGACCTGCTTGGATTGACATAAAGACATAAAAAGTCATATTCAACTGAAGAAGAGATCTGACTCTTCAATACAGTTAATGTATTAAAGCTACTCACTACTGTGGGTAAACTTCTCCTTAACAAATGCCTGAGACATGCCAAGGAGCTGTCTAAAATTAACTTGAGAAGAGATACTTGAGAACAAATGTAAAAGCAGTTTGTGTGATGTAAAACAGTGAGGACATTCTTAATATAACACAGGTCTGATCCCGGGAATTACACAGTCCACTGTGTGTTCCCATGGTTTACAGGGACCTTGGGAAGTGAGGTCATGTTAGTCACTTAATAGAACATTTGAATAAACCGTCTTGGCTGTTGTTGTTTTCCACCACCAAGTACGAGTCATTGCCGTGTTTATATCGAGAAAATGTTAAATCCTCAAGTCATAAAACCTGCAGAGGAACTAGCATGGACAGGTCATCCAGGGTGCAGTTAGATGGCCTGTATCCAGACACACTAAAAACCATTTCCAACTGCACTGCCAGGCATGAAGTATGGATCGACTGACGAAAAATTAATTTAATAAACAACGGCATTGTTCCCCCAGTCAAATTGTATTTTTTGCTCTTTGCTCCACATAATAAGATTCCAGTCATGAGTGAATGTCAAAACTTAGTGCAAGCAATTGGACAGCGATCGATGCTACCGGGAACTAGGGAAGGAACTAGGGAAGGATACGAGTGCTATGTATGTATCTCTTATCGTATCTGATTACAGGAATATTGTCTAATCTCTGCACGTATTCACAGCTGTTTATCGAGGGGCCACTGATAGTGGTGTTATCTGGGGCCTCGGTCCTTATCACTGTACCGCACTGGGTTGGTTGTTCTAAATCAATCCCTTTGCAGCATATAAAATAAGAGCAGTGAGGACAGACCTCATTCTCATCTTCAGTTCACGCAGACACACTAAACTACACACACAGACACAAACATTAAATCCTGACCGATCGTGACTAGACCGTGAATCGTTCTCCATTACAGTTGAGGCGTGTCACAGCAGCTTTTGCAGACCTGTTGAGGAATTGAATTTCAGTCATGGCACGGCTGCTGAGTATCGTTATTAGAATAACAAATGTACCATCTGGAACAGAGGTCTGAGGCGACACACCTGGAAAAAGCCTGGTCAGTCGAGCTGTCTGTCTGCTCCCATTATCTTCAATACACAGTTCAAACTCCTCATCACAGCCTTCTAAGCTCCTTCCACTGCCACTACCGTGCTCCGTACCAGTGTCTTAGACCTCAGAGGGAATAGAGAACAATACGCACATTTGTGTGGAGCCACTTTGATGTGGTATTTCAAACAACGCTGGTTAGAACATTATACTGTTGATTATACACTATACTTGTACAAATGAAACAAACAGAAAGCCAGAGAGTGCAAGTGACCGGGGGACTTTTTCCACCAATTTCCATTAGTGGGAAACAATGCTGCATTCAACATGTTTCCAAAGTCCTGCATGATGAAACGTCTTTCGTACCAAATTCTTCCACAGAACAGATTTCCGATGTCATTCTTTCTCTCAATAGATGCATACTTCATCGTAGTGCAATGAATACAAGTTTTTGTTTTCAATTGTTCTGACTATGAGTGCAATCTGATTATGACAGCAGTCATAATCACAGCAAGTTGCTCTTGAATCTGGAAAGTTATCCTAGAATGTCTGCTTCGGATTGTTAGATGTAATCCAGCTGTTCAATTCACTGATCTTTTGCTTTGTTGACTATCAAAGCAGGAGAAGCTGCGTGGTACTTTAAAACAGGTGCTGCGTGGCCTAAATAAAGCGTTGATCTCAGACACTTGCCACACTGTGTGTGTGGGCCTGATTGCTACGCAATATCCACCCAAGAGCCTCTTATCAGCAAGGCCAAAACACACTCCAGTACCAAGGTGTGAAGCCTGCTGCTTTTATAATGGCCTGCATCTCACCAGCGGAAGGCTAGGTCCTCTGCATGGCGAAGCCAGGTGCTATTCACACTCTCACAAGCTTAAACCTGAAATCGTGTTTTCTTGAACCATTTTATCAGTTACTAAAATAATAAGAGTAAAATAATACAGCATAAAAAAAACATTAAAATCCTATGTTTTTGCCGTTCTACTCGAACTCTGGTGCCGTCGTCGAAGTGACACAGACGGCGAGAGGGTAGGCGAACGCCACGGTGTGTGTGGATGTGCGGAGCTCCGGTTAATGTTGTCCAAGCTTCTCGGACACTGATAGTTTAACGCCACGGTGTGTACTCAACGACGTGTACCAGCTTAAAAGAAAGTATCAGAGAGCTGCCGTGGGTCGTAACCATGGGGATAACTCTCAGCCCAAAACACATTCTCTTTCTTCACATTTCATAGGGTTCACATGGGTTCACATTCTAGTGATTTTACTTGATGGATACACAATTAGATTAGACGCGTCTATATTAATATATGTGCTGCTAAGCAACTGGCAAGAGGTTAGGGTTTAGGCATCTTGCTCAAGGATTGGACTGCGGGCATTAGACTACGGGCATTGAGAATCGAAGCCAGTACCTTTCAGCTGGTAGTCAAATACCCTACCCCACCACTCTATCCCCACTACACTACACTGCCCCTGCAAAAAAGAAAGTTAACCGTTAACCTCTCATACTTCCAACAACTTCTAGCAATGGTCAAAAATGACGTCTATCAGATCTATGGGTTGCTTTCGCTCTCCAGCAGAGCTAGGGGGTGAAGGCCCCCCCCCACACACTTTGAATGCCTACTGTATGACACTCCAGCTGATTCAAGATGCAGCGACTCAATAGCTGTAATTGGCCACAATGTACAAGTAATAAAGTATTCAGTCCCTTATATCACAATGGTGCACTAACCAATACCACGAGGGAGTCATGATTTATGCTCAGGACATATTGACATAACTTGTGCAATGAAGACAAAATGACTTAAGGTAAGTGCTTTTCACTGTGTAAACCCATTAGCCCATAAAGCAATTAAAAGCGATACCCGTGTCCACTAATCGCATAATGACATGAATGCCTTTCTTTCACCGAATTTATTTTCCATGTAACCCTGCCTCGCGCCCATCGGGATCGGTGAATCAGGCATCTTTTAACGCGTAATGACACTTGAACTTTGTCCGTGGAGCCTGGCGTTCGAGTGTTTAGTCTGCGAGGGACAGATGAAGGGGTGCCGTAGTCAGGTACGCTGGAGAGAGGGTGTCTCCTCGCACACACAGCTTCCTTTATACCCACAAGCTAGTGATTAGAGTGGTCTGATCTGAGTAGTAAGACCTCTGTTCTCTGGTGTGTGCGTGCGTGCGTATGCGTGCGTGCGTGCGGGTGCATACACTCACACACAGGCAGTCCAACGTACAAAATCCACAGAGGAACATTCTAACCTTCTCGTCTTTTCACGATGACATGGAAGTATGGTGGCCACCCATGGTATTGCTCAGTTGTCAGAAGATAAACAAGTGGAACCCATTCAAAGTAACTGTAGGATACATCGATTGTAAAGCTGACATCATCTCTAGCTAGCCACAGATACCAGTTCCACCTCAGTGCTGATGATGTATATTGTGAATACTGTAATATTTCTGGAAAACCCTCAGAAGGATGTTGCCAATCAAAGTAGCGGCATATTTACCAGTAAATTAAAGATGGATAACCTTAATAAATGACACTTAACTCAATACGACCTGACACTCAATCAGACCTCAAATTGATTAATGGATGGAAGATGCATGGACCCTGGCTTGAGACCAGTAATCCCTCGTCTTATAATGAACGCTGCAAGAACCACATGTTGCAACCAATTCTCCCGTCACTCCATGACATTCAAGCCATGCCAGATCAGACTTTTACGTGCATCTGCTAACGCTAAACACAGGTTATCACAATCAGTCGTAGCATTCTTTTTTTTCATCACATCCTGAATGCTTTCCCAGCCCCATCCGGTCTTCAGGAGTTGGCTTTTCATCAGGTATTTTCATGTCAACCACGCAAACAAACTCTGTTCCTGGTACTAAAACTAAGCTTGTGTTGACAGCATGATTTACATTTCACCGTCAACTGTCAACGTTAAATATGACGTTACTCTAAATATAAATCTTCCTTTGCCTAACTATTTGTCCCACTGTAACGGTATCGATTCAGTTGTGTAATCTCTACGTCGGCTAACCCTTTGGCTAGCAGTACTGAACCCCCGTTTCCAAATGTGTCAGTGTAGCATATCGTCATGCATATTGTTATTATGTGTGTGAGTGATTCTGTGTCTCCGTTGTGTGAAGTTGTCTTGTCACTTCTGACAGTCCTACCCTCTTGCCCTCTTCCCCCATACTCATGTCAGCGTTCCTCTTCCTTGTTATTGCTTCACTCTGGATCCACGGAAGCTTTCTCTGGTCCATCACTGGTCTTAGGCTTAGGGGGAGCTGTCAAATGTGGGCATGTACAGCCCACTTGAAAACTGTACAAGTACAAAGGACTATACATAATTAAATACATAAACTTGACTTGATTTAATGGTGCTCTGACACGCCACCAGAGTGGAGACATTTAGAATAAATGAGCCCATGAGACTGATGAATTACTACGCTAACAGTCCGTATATGATTTCCACACAGGGCAATAAAGGGTGAATGGTTTGTCACTATCCAACAAAACAACTCTCACTCCTCCTCCGTCACTTTTCCACAGGCCCCGGCACGAGAGGAGCACGCTGGCTGGGAACCAGCTGTTCCAGCCAGTAAGGCCGGGGTTATTGTCCCGCTGGTGTGCTCTGTACACCAAACCCCCGCTGATGCCTGGTACATAAGGCTCTGACCTCCCAGCCCACGCAGTCTGGCAGTGGGTCCTGGCGCCCCGCTCTGTAAGCAGAGGGGGAGTGTAAAAAGAATCCTCCACTCGGCCCGGCATCGGAGGGAATACGCTCGCACAGAATATTTTCCACGTGGCTCTGAGGAGGTCGGGAGAAGGAAAAGTCAGCTTGTCTGCCAACACGTCGTTGCACGAGCGGGGATGAATACGGCAACCCGGTTATTTGCATGTATCCAAGTTACGCATTAAAAAGTACACACAGACAAGATGTAGCATGGGCTGTGTTGTACTGTGTTATAAACGTCTGTCGAGTTTTTCAAGACCGCTGATGAAATATGTTTTTAACCACCCATAAGTTGCCCTTTGTATGTGAATGCAGGCACACCGGGAGCCCGCAGGCGAGTGAGTCACTGAGCAGGTATTGACTGACAGCAGAACGTGAGCATGCTGATGACAGACGGTTGACTCGTGTGGTCTGCCTACCCTCCGGCGCAGTTAACTAGCAACACTTCCAGCCCAGCGCGTACGACCAGAGGAATAGGGTTGGATCGCATCAGTGAACTCAGGACCAAATATCACACAACAGGGGCCTGCAGAGTGTGTGTGTCTGTGTGTGTGTGTGCTGCTGTATCAGCACTCTATCTAGGACCGATTACACTTGGACCCGATGAAGCTACTTGAGAAGAGAGGTGTAGCATCGGATTAGTGTGTGTGTGTGTGTGTGTGTGAGTGAAGTGAGTGAGAGGAGGAGAGGGAGAGAGAGTGTGAGTGTGAGTTTGAGTGTGCGTGTGTGTGTGTGTACGTGCGTGCGTGAGCGTGCGTATGTGTGTGTGTGCGTATGCGTATGTGTGTGCGTATATCTGTGTGTGTGTGCATATGCGTATGTATGTGTGTGCGTGTGTGTGTGCGTGTGTGTGTGTGTGTGTGTGTGTGTGTGTGTGTGTACAAAGGTACAAAGTGAGCAAGAAGATGAGATCGGTAGATATTTGGGACTAAAGTCCTAAATCATTTTTAGCATCATTGTCAAAAGCTTCTG
>OOFB01038273.1:77303-90361 GCA_900323305.1 Trachyrincus murrayi
ACACCAGTGTGATGTATACCGCCATCCACGCATGACACCCTCACGCACACACACAAGCACGCACACACACACACACACCACACACACACACACACACACACACACACACAACACACACACACACAGACACACGCATCAGTCACTTTACCCGCTTCGCTGAACACAGCAGAGCAGGTGAGAAACATGACTTTTATCGCGTTCCCCCGGTGACCTTCCGATGGTGTGTTTAAAGTCAGGGTGGTGACACGAGAACACCCGGGCCTGAGTCTCTGTCGTCTCCACTGGAGGAGATGACACACGGCAGACAGACAGAGTGGCTGCCTGGAGGGTGGATATGATGACATGACATCAGAGAGCAAGAGAGAGAGAGGGAGAGGGAGAGAGAGAGAGAGAGAGAGAGAGAGAGAGAGAGAGAGAGAGAGAGAGAGAGAGAGAGAGAGAGAGGTTTTGTTTCTTTCTTTTTTTACAAGCAAATGTCAGGGAAAAACTGCACAGCATCCAGCAGACACGGCGGCTCCGCTGGCAGATCTGCCGTTACAAAAATACAAGCTTTTGTTTTAGTAGACCTCACTATTCTGGCAGACGGTCCCCATATTCCCCTCCACGAGATTCCCCATCACTGTATTGCCCTCCACTGTTCGCTCAGTGGTCAATGACGTGATCTGGGCTTGCTGTTATCTCTCTTCTCTCCATGAAACACCAACACAGCTCAGCCCGCCCGCTACCGTTCCCCCGGCCGGCGACCGGCGAGTCCCGGAGCCCATCAGAGGACCTCTGGGCTCTGGAAGTCAGCCACGCTGGCTCGGCCCGGCGAACCACAATTGAAACCCAGAATACACGGAACCAGCACTTTTGCTGTATCTGGTCGTTCTAAAGAGGCTTTTGAGGTTGTTCAGAAATGTGCTTGATCACACATATGCACAGGAAAGGGATTTGAGGGAAATAGAAAAGCATACAACATGCAGCAATGAGCATTGGTCTTTATGTCAAACAAACCATCTGCCGTAACCACATGACACTTTCAATTCCTTTCTGGTTCTATACTTATTTCCATGTAAGTGAACTTGAAGAAGAAGCTGAGTTTTAAAGTCATCTCAAGCAATGAGATTACTTAATGATCTCCTGGGTTATGGATGAAACAACATGAACTGAATATGAAGTTTGATGGAACTCATCTTTTATCTCTCATCTTTTAGCACTCAGAGAGATAAATATAAGATAAATATCACAATGTGTCGACGGTGGTGGTCAATACACACAGGGACAAAAAAACGATTAATTTCAGTTTTCATTTCAACAGATGGACAAAATGTCAAATGTCAGCCTGACTGAGACGCTATATTCAACACTCAGTGACTCGAGTCACTCAAGTCCAGCCCGTCTGTACTTAAGGGCCTCTCAAATAGACAGCAGCACTTTTGAATTACTACCTCTAAATATAACCCCAAAGGTTTCTCTGGTTTTCAAGCGAGTTGGCGGTTGACTCCAGGCATCCCTCAGCGAGTGCTGGCCCAGAGGTTTGAGACGGCCGTCATAATCCAATACCAAGCCTCTCAACGTTGACCATGGGGCATATTAGAGAGCAGAGTGCACAGAAATGAAGGAGAGCTTTAAAACACACGAGGCCAGCCCAGTTTTAATAAGGGCCTGTAAAATGAGAACCAGTCAGCCCACACATGTGCCCACACTACTCTTTCATTAGCTGACGTGTTTAGTTAAACTACTCATGTCCGCTTGCTGCTTACTATTATTTCAAAAGAAACGCAAAATCTGGCAATGTCACACACACACACACACACACACAAAGCATGAAACTCTGCAAAAAGCCAACCTCAGCGCATACGAACAAACACGCACACACAGGAGTCAACACAACAGTGTAAAACACAATGAGCAGGTTGTTCTGTCAGGGCTGAGCCTTTGTACTTCAGGGCCTGTGAAAGTGAATGAAAGGCACCACGACCTGAAAGGGTACTACGCCTCATTAACAATAATTACCCACAGTGCAACGTGGGCCCTCAAAGGCTGCCAGTGTCAGAAGTGAAATGGAGATCAGCCATAGAGCCTTTCCCAAAAGCGACCAATTAACAGCCGCCACAATAGAGCAACAGGACTTGGCAGGACAGGGAAAACCCTGTCTATTAAAAATGTCTTTCTAATTGAGGACACGCATAGTTAACCAAAAGTAAGACCCTAGCCATCGGGATAGGGGGGGTTAGAGGTGGTGATGGAAGGTGATTGGAAGAGAGATTAACACAATACGGCCCACACTCTTGACAGTGACACCGTGGGAACGGTCAATACCTCGTTTCACTTATGGTTCACGTAGTGTGTCCACCGTCGACTCGGTCACCCGGCTCTTGAATAGAGCTGCCGATCTTTTCAAATCCAAAGCCCAGTTTCTGTTTGTCTTTTTTGTCAGCCTGTCTGTCCATCAGGCTTACTCAGTAAACATGCAGAGGGAAAGCTACGATTGGTTAGGGCCAGGGTTCCGTGGACACAAGAGTTTCATTGTGGTGCAGCAACAGGCCTTACATTCAATTACATGAAATAAAAAACATTAAATCATGAAACTTTATTTGTCTTCCAGTTTTCTGTGTGCTACAGAAAAATATCCCCCCCGCCCACACTTACTGCCACACACAGTGAAATGTTTTAATTTTCTTGATGTAGTGAGCCAGGGTTGTTCTCCTATGGGCCGGGCTGGGCCGGGCTGGGCCGGGGTGGGCCGGGGTGGGCCGGGCCGGGCCAACCAGGCAAATTAAACAGCAGAATGTTTCCAAATGCTCCGGACCACATCAGAGTGGCGTGTGCCTTGTGCCAACACGTGTGCGTTGCCCGCGGCAACGTGTTCCAGAAGCCGTGGTTACCGACCAAACCTGTAATCTGCCCGCTACCCGGGTAACTCAAACCACTGCTGTTCCCATCACCACACACGGACACACACACACACGGACACACACACACACACACACACACACACACACACACACACACACACACACACACACACACACACACACACACACACACACACACACACACACACACACACACACACACACACACACAAACAAACAAATGCTAAAGGAAACAGCTCATTAGCTCAACGGATGGCCAAACATGAGAAAGATCAAAGGCAGGCATTTGAATAGATAACTTCCCATCAAGTTGAAAAGTAAATATTCTGTTCAGGACTTTGAGTCTAAAGATACAGAACCTTGTAATCTACATCTGTCACGACCACAGGGAGGTCTGTCTAAACAGGAGGCTTTTGAAGGGCAAGAGACTGACAGTAACGCCACTCCCTCGGTCAAAATGAAGGCTCATCCGCCCTTGAAATGTTTAGGCCTACTACAAGGGCTGTGCCACTTGTAAACATGACAAGTTCGTCATGTTTCAATTTAAAAAAACACCGCCCCTTCCACACCCTCCTCACCCCCCCCCCCCCCACCCCCCCCCCCCCCCCCCCCCTTCCACACCCTCCTCACCCCCATCCAAACCTAAACCTCCCTGGAGTCTTCTACGATAGGGAGGCCCCTTCCCTTTCAGCCTCAGGGCCAGAACACACACATAGCACACACTTGTCCAGCTATAGGGGTGAGGGAGCGCATGACATTGGCCCCCTGGCATGGATGTGTGTGTGGCCATATAGAGGTGCCTATTCAGGACCGTCACTGGATGAGACGTCTTCCAGCAGCTTGATGAAATGAATGTATAATAATATATTGCCAAATGTGTCATTTCTGGCCATTTTTGTGGAACACTATTTAGCCAAATAACATGCATCTAAACTGCTGACACCCAGGAGTAGCAACAGAAAAAGCAAACAGAGTTTTAATTCCATACACTTTTATCTACCCCGCGGAAATGCCACAGTGTTCACAGTGTAGCACGCCGGCAGTATAGCTAACGCCCAGCACCTTTGATGTGTTTGAAGTGTCTATGAATGAATGAATGAATGAATGACCTGACCTGACTGCAAAGGAAAAGCGCTGGAGTGGAGGGGAGGTCTGAGACGTGGAGGGGAGGTCTGAGACGTGGAGGGGGGGTCTGAGACGTGGAGGGGAGGGGGGGTCTGAGACGTGGAGGGGGGGTCTGAGAGGTGGAGGGGAGGTCTGAGACGTGGAGGGGAGGTCTGAGACGTGGAGGGGGGGTCTGAGACGTGGAGGGGAGGTCTGAGACCTGGAGGGGAGGTCTGAGACGTGGAGGCCTGTGTGTGAGAAAGTCATCGGGGAAGCTGTGATGTCAGAAACCCACCAGCATCCAGCTGCCCAAACACACTGTGGTGCAAAGGAATGATGCAGAGAAACGTTCTCTCCCAGAAGCCCTGCCACCCGTGACATCCACGTTCAACTGTAATTACTGCCATGTGTTCTGCTCGTACTGTGGCCCGAGATATCAGCCAAAATATGTTGATTGCAACAATTCGGGTCGGCATTACTTATCTGCATTGGTAGATTTGGGAATTTAACCGAAATGTGTCTACCACGCAGGAAAGCGAATAAAACAAATGACGTTAATATTTTCAGAGCTTTGCACTGCATTTGTGTTCAATGAGCATGCAGCGTGACTTTAGCTGTGAGCTAAATAAGGCGAAGGTCGATAAATCCAGAGTCAGCAGAAAGCTTGCTATCATATCATCTTCATGATGAGTGGTCTGGTGGTCTGGTCAGACCACTCTGGGGGAGCTCTGGCCAACAGCTGGGGGAGTGACTGACTCACACAGCCCTCTGCTCTACTGTTTAGAAACACACAAACGCACAGACACGTCCCCTTTACTTCTTCCCACACACACCCATACATCTCTCTCTCTCTCTCTCTAACATTTAATTCACACCAAAATATCTCTCACCAATCCAAGCAGTGAAACCTGAGAGAGGCAGTTGAGTGTATTCCATTGCGACAGCCCATAATAATTTTGTTAGTGTTGAGGGCAGGGTGCGTCGATCTCCATCCAACTGTTTTATCAATAGCAGAATGTGAATCTAGACCCTGAGAAAGCGTGTGTGTGCATGTAAATTAAGTGTGAGGGTTTGAATGCATGCAGGTTTCACTTCATTTGTACTACTCACGCTCTGAATTTGTCAAACGTGCACAGGCCGGCCTTCGGTCTGTCAGCTGAATGCAGTGAGACCAGTGGAGCCGGCCCGCATTGGCAGCTCTTTAGAACAAGGAGCAGCAGCCGGCCCTTCCCAGAGCCTGACCCAGTTATATAATGGCAGAACCAAAGCACCACACACCACCACACTACAGCCAGACCCATCACTGCCACGTAGTGCAGCCGAGAGAGCGCGTGGGTGGAGGGGTGGGGGCTGGTGGGGGAAGATCACTGGTGAAAAGTGAAATACTGTGTGAATAAATGAATGAAGAGTGTTGGATTTAATGGGAACCTTCCAGTTCCCATCTTTCATTTCTGATCCCAGCGACGCCCCTCCACAGGGGTCCACAGGGGTCTCTCAGCACTGCGGTGTTTTGAATGTCGGGGCACAGGATGACAGACGAGGATCCTGGATACTGGGCAGGTTACCCACAGGCTCAATGAGACGAGTGTCTGCTGAACCTGTCAGCCCTGCACCAAAGAGACAAATGGAGAACCAATCCCTGTTAAACAGGCCCGAGGGAGAGAGGTGGTGGGTGGATGCTCCTGGGGGACTCAAAGTATGAATGACAAGCAGAGACAGGAGTCTGTGCGTATGTTTCACCCAATACACCATTTGTCACTTCAACGACAACCACTTTCACATGCTATAGGGTGAAAAAACAAGTCAAAGTGAAGGGTCAGGAGTGTGTGAGATGTAGCCTGTGCCGGGCCAGCCTCATGATTCTGGCTGGCCCGGGTTCTAGCTGGTGACTGGACCGGGTTCTGGCTGGCTGGCCCGGGTTCTGGCTGGCTGGCTGGATCAGAGAATCTTGCAGCCCAAAGAGAGCCATGACCTGATCTCCCCCACATTAGCTGGGAGGGAGAACAGCCAGCCCCAGGCAACTAGATCACAGTGGACACAGGGGCCACAAGGCTTGAAGGCTTGCATAGCCTCCTTTTGACAGAGTAATTAGAAACATTACAACCTTCCTCTTCTTCTTCCTGGCAGCAGTGAGGTTACATGAAAGAAGGGGTTTAATTACATGTGTCTGGCGAGTGTGTACGTAAGAGAGAGAGTGTGAGAGATGGAGAAAGCAAGGATCACATGTAAAGAGGGAGAGCGAGAGACGGAAACGAGACGGTAGGAGTGAGACTGAGAAATAGTGTGAGATTAGAAGGAAGAGAACGGGTGTCAACCCTCCCTCCGGGGCACCTTCTCCAGAGAAGACGCCCTGACCACCCAGGCCTCATGGGATTCACTGGAGGCAAAGCAACAAACACACACGTTCACACTTTAAAGGCCCAGATATACTGAAAACCAAAATGGTGTGTTCACACAGACAAAATGGCCGGTTTGTGACCAAAACAAGGCACCATAGGGTGCTCAGTCAAAATAGCCAAACTTTTCCCACACACACCCCAAAACACAGCTGCCTGTTGGTCAACAATACTGTGGAGTGTGTGTGGTTGGTGGCTGGTTCAAGCAGCCTCACCTGGCCCGAGTCAGACTGATTTAGTCTGGCTGACAGGATGTAGGCTGTGGGGATAAGCCTGCCATTGGCCGACTATTTCAGGAATTCTCCTCCCCTTCCGCTATCTGTGTGTTATCGTCTTCCCCGTTGCTACGTGAAACAACGACCTCCGAGCTAGCAACCTACACGCTGAAAATGGCAAGTTTTGACGAAGATTTGGATGGTGCAAATGGATGGTTCTTTCGGTGAATGGTTGTAAAGATAAGTAAAGAATATGTTTAGAACATTTGCTGTGACCGCGTTTACCACCTGCTTGTAACATCTTGCTAACTCTCCAATAAACTGGTTGCAACAACATTCTACCTGTATCCTGGTTGTCGGAGGAGCCCAGAAAGGCCAATATTTGGTATCGGTCAAATATGGACTATTGTGTCCCGCTCTCTGTTTATATCAAGATGAACCAAGACTTGCTGAGATTGTGAGGGATTACGCACATTTGTATGAACGCTCAAGCAGAGACTACAAAGATGGTAGGAAACTCCTGGTGTCGTTAAACCAACAGCCCACACATCGCAGTGACTATATTGTAACCTGTCAAAATCGCCGTATTCGATAGCAGTTCACCAGCCTATGCGAATACGATAGAGACACAGAGCTAGAGACAGACAGATCAATGCTTTTCATTCACACATAGCATGTGTGTACGTGCATGTCTTTAGGTTTGATCCCCAGAAAACACACCCAGAAACGCTCAGCCTCTCTGCGGAGCCGAGCGCTGGTCTTGATCTCCGTCCAACACAAATATTGACCCGAGCGCTCACCTACGGGCTCCTTCAGCCTCTCCGATACCACTTTCAGGTCCCTCTCACACACACTTCCTCCCCAGTTTTTCATCGCCTCTAAACTCTCTTTTCATGTTGCTTGTTGACTGTTTGTGAATGTTTGCGCGTATGCCTCAGACGTACTCGCGACATGTCTTAACCTAAAAGGGGTAGGGTGATTGACTAGCATTTCCTCAAGCGTGAGTTAAAATGGCCGCTTTACACCAAACTTACAGCAAATTAGTGTTTTCACATTAATCAATGGACATCCGAGAGGGCAAAATCCAATTAGGCAAATAGGTAACAACTATTTGTGTGTGTGTGTGTGTGTGTGTGCGCGCGCGTGTGTTTGTGTGTGTGCGTGCGTTCATGTGTGTGTGTATGTGTGTGTCATTGTGAGCTGTGCAGGAATGCGTGTCTGTGGGTTGAACTTGGACAGGAGAATGCGGCCGCCCACTGGTTGCTATCAATCAGCCAGCTGTTAAGCTGGAGGAGGAGACCGCGGAGCGTGCAGTACAGCAGAGTGCCGGCTCAGCGTGGGGGTTAGCTTTACGCTGGCTAGCTAAGGAGAACGCCAGGAGCGGATGTTCCCGGGTCTCAGCGAAGCGTCCTCCATGGAGTTCCGTCGTAAACCAACACCATATTTCTAGTAACGTATTCGCCATAACGTAACATAAAGGCGCCCCACCACATGGGGCTGCTTAATCCGCCATTGGTCGAGGTCACGGACAGCCGACGTGGATCGATGGAACCGCTGTTCTAACCGCTGTTCTAACCGCTGTTTGGTCATTCCAGTCAACGTACACCATATCAATCCTGCAGGCTTCAGCTACAAAGTGGAAATCGCTGCACATCCAGTAGAAAGGAGACATCCTGTTCTGTGTTGTCCATCGCAGTTGAATTCATAAAATGTATGCACGATTGATGGTCCAATCACAGAGTTCTGCAGTTCTATACAGGAAACACAGAGAGTAATGAATACAAAGAATATGCCAGCTGAAAATCATCCATGTTGAACTAAAGCCACCATATTGTATTGTCATTTGTGTCACATTGTAAGACACTGAATGGTCTCTCTCCGTCTGCTCTGACCCCTTCTGCCCTCCTGGATAAATGTGCTCTGCTGGTAATTCTGACCCGTATGATATCTGGTTGTACTTAAGCTACTCCAATGATCAGAGTGGTTTGGCCTTTGGAAACAACTTAATCAGGGCCTCCAGGAGAACCAAGGTCAGAAGACCACATTTTCCAGTGGGCAGTACTGGCAGGCAGAGAGGCGGACAGAACACCCTGCTGAAGAAGACGGTCCAGTTTAAACCAGGTGGTGAGAGGTGTTATTATTATGAGCCAATTTAAGGTGATTGGACGGACACCTAATGCCGGCCGAGGTGTACAGTTACACCCTCTTGTCTCTCGAACCCTCCCTTTCCCATTACTCTACGATTCCTTCCCCAAACACAAATCTCTTTCTTTAAATTAATGTATTGCTCTTAGATTAGGTTTTAAAGCAAAACATTACATCTCGGTATTGTTTTGCGGCCCTAATAAACATTCTATGAACCCAAACAACTCTGTGTAACTTATTGGTAAAACCCCTCCAGTGGTCAGTCTCGTAAGTGATTTTCATATTTCATTATAAAAGGTGCGTGTTTATTGGCCGCACTCTTTTCAAAGGCTTATGATGAACTATTTAGCAATGCACGAGAACGATGGGCTCAAACAAGTTAACTCAATCCAGAAACACACACACACACACACACACAAAAGGCACACACAAACACATATTTGCTTCCAGTCACACTCACGCACTGTGCAGGTTTTTCCTTGTCAGAATCGTGACTTTATTTATCTTTTGGCTTACTTAGCAGCCTTAGTGCATCAGAAGGTTTGACAACATCATGGTATTAATAAACAAAGATTAGTCTGTGAATAGGCTACTTTATAAAATACATTACAACTTTGCAAACAAACCTTCCGATAATGAAGCAGTTAAGCTGTGTTTTGTGTAGTTTGTCCGGACTGTAGGCAAATACACAGAACACAGAATAATCTCTCTTCTTAATTGTCTTTGTTTGTTTAGTATTGCATTGCAATGCACCAGGCGAGTTTAGCAAGCCAAATAATAAATAAAACCATGATTCTAAACCGAGAAACTCTGGAGTAAACATTAAAGATTCCAGAACTGCATTCCGGCCGGTCCATGGCCGGGTAGTCCCCTTTCTGCTGTGGGAATTATGACTGACCGCAATCAATCTTCCAACACAACCCGATAGTAGTGACACCCAAGTTTACTCGAGTGCCATACCTGATGAACATTACATTAAGGAAAAAAATAAGATAGATTTGGGTTTGTCCTTTTCAATGTAATGAAAAAGCCAACAGGATGCAGCTGGGACTATGAAATGCTGTGATGGCTAGCAGCTAACATTTCTGCAAGATTTCCGTTGAGAAGCTATGCGTGTATCTTGGTGCTTTCTGTCTGAAATTGCATTACCTAATTACCCAGTAATAGGTAATGCAAAAGAGTATCTCTAAATTTTACTTGTCTTGGGTTTTTTTGTTTGCGATTTCACTATATACAAGATCACAGCATTTTGATTTACAGTCTTTCCATTTTTTTGCATGTCCTTGCTTTTAACACTAATTGTGAACCTCTTCGTCCATCAAGTTAATGGCATATCACTATTACACAATGTCTCAGTGGTGATCAAATCAAGTGCTTTCATGGTCCTCTCTCTAGTGCTACTTTGTGTAATGTTATACCGACAGGACTGCACACTAAGAGTAACAGACATTTAACAGGCCATCTGCACAGCGTTCAATAAAGGTCACTGCCATGCCAGCTGTATGACACTGTCGCAAGCCACAAGGAAGAGACCTAAGTATACAGAACACCTCTCTGAACTGCTTCACCCATACACTCCGGCACAGGCACGTCGCTCCTCCAACTCTGCGCTCCTCACCACCCCGGGCGCCAGACTGCGCACCTGGGGCGACAGCGCCTTCACCCCCAGACTATGGAACTCATTACCAGACTTTATGCAATAACTCGCCACTTCCCCGTTGTGTTTCGTGTTCTGAGTTCCTTCTTTGTGTCTCTGTTTCCTGTCCTTTCCTGTCCGTCAGTGTCCATGTACACACAAGGCCTGGCACATGGACATGCATATACTAGGCCTATTGTCATTATTGGAGAAGAATATTAAATATACCAATTGCAACCTCACTGCACAGTTTGGCCAAATCAAATCAATCATTTGTCTGCATTTGGTGTTTCACGGCCGCTTGTGTTGGCACACTCATGTCAAGCCATCATTTATGGCCCAGGTCTAAATATTTCACAATGTGTCGGTGCCACAACCATTACTTATTTCCTCCTTTCAAAAAAAGTGTTGGGAAACTTGGAGCTGGATGTCATGTTTAGTATGTTACACGTAGATGCCGTTAATAATTCATAGAGGAAAAATACAGACTGGTCAATACCTCATTGTTAAAATGACCTCTACTCAAATATTTGCCATTGGGTTTTCTATATAGGCTACTGTATTGAAAGACGGGCAAAACATTTACAAATATTGCCACACAATTTTTGCAGTTTTTAGTTTTTTTAAACTTTTTTCTGTTTGTAGGCCCTAAATAATTTCACGTTGGAATGCATGACCACAGTGTGAAGAACCAGAGAAACACATCCCTGACCAGGACAAATTATCCCTAATCTGGTTCCTGCTAAAATGGCGGCGATTTTACTCCTCTTGCTGGGTTCAAGAGGACTGCCCTGAAAACAAAGGCACTGTAAATACATCCTTTCCTCAGAGAAAGAGTGCATCAGCTCGTATTCTCTGTATCCTTGCGACCTCACTAAGCTTTCCCTAATGGATGCCTCCCAACAAATGTGGCGTGTAGGCCACACGTTCACCCTTCAGACCTGAACAAGTCGGATCACCACTGGACTGCAACACTGCTATTCTTTAGCATAGAGACCCACTGAAGTGAATCAAGAGCAAGTAAACGTGTTATGTAAGCTAATACTGTTGGATAATAGGAGTCGTTAGAGAGGGAGCTTGGTTTTTGCGTTCCAGATTTAAAACAAGAGAATGAATGACGGCTGAATCACATCACGTCACTGGGCTGCTGGAAGCGTGACACTGGTATGCAGGGAGAAGAGAACGCTAGACAGATAGCTGTTAAATTAAGTTAAGTGCCAGAAAACGCAGCCATATTCCCAGTTCAGTGGATTGGATCACAGATTGGTTGACCCTAATTGGCCAGTACACACTCAGTATTGGTTCCAGATGTGTGGGGCATTGCCAAGCGCAGTGATCAAGCAGTGACTGTGACCGGCGGCCAATGTAAAAGAACACAGATATCCGTGTTGGCAACAGACAAGAGTGACCATAAACAACCATCTCTTGGACAGCCTCACCACACGGAATGCAACAGCACATGATCTGGTACAATGAGTTTACCATTTGGAGTATGGGGGGGGGACAACGGGCCCCGGTATTTACCTCTGACTCCAATGAGTCACGGTATCAACATCAAACCCTTAACCCTTCTGAACCACCGCCACGGTGAGTGTCATGGTCGCTCAAAGACAGGCGTCACGATGAATTCCTGGTTCTGTGCAAATAGAGTGAGCAACAGCCTCAGAGGGTGTCAACCTGTGAATGTATGGACACGCTTGTTGGTTAAACAGCCTTGAACATTGAGCCACTGTTGACTTAAGGGGAAAGGGAGTGGAGGGTTTAGGGGAGCAGAGATGCAGGCTATGCTTTTTGCTTTGCCGAGCCTATCCGCTCCCCCTGCCCAGACACACTTGTCACACTCCAGGTTGTGGAGTGTTGCCAGGCCAGAGTCCAAGTCCGCTCCAGACAGATCAGTGACTCTTGACTTGTGTGCAAAATATGTGGCCGCTGTCATCCTAAATGACACTCCATGCCTTGCTGACGTCAGACTCAAGCACAGGAAATCCACAATTAATCTCTTTTGGGTTTTGCAAATGAGCCTAATCCAACGCAAGAGCCTTCCTCAAAATAACTGTATCGGAGAGATACATTACACACAGCCGGTCAAATGACAGCAGTGTATTTCAATATCAGAAACATGTTTGGTTGTTTTCACAGTTGGTTTCTGTGATGACAGTAATCTGCTTATCTCCTTATCTCAGATTACAAGGCAGCAGGCTCTTGGAATGGAGACGTTTTAAAACAGGGTAGGGTTAAAGAAACAGTTCTTTCTCTCGGTGACACCATTTCAGTTTCAAGGAAGCGAAACTTTCGCCGGAAAGTCTGGAAGTCAACAGCAGTGAAAAAACACATGCTTCCTCAAATTATGCCCAAAAAAATGGGTTGCTACTGCTCAGCTAGGAGCACAGTTACACTTCGTGCAGATTCAAACACAATTCAAACACATTCAAGACTGACTTGTAATACGGCCTCTGTGCAAAGACACACCTATGACCGATCCCTGTGGTTGTGCCTCCACAGTGACACGCCTGCGCGGAGAGATCGTGTGACATCTTCATTCAAACCCAGTGGACAAAAGCAGCATTGAGGAGTGGAAGTACAGGAGGGGACCTGGAGTGGAGCACCTGAGACACACTTTACAGTGAGAGTGATGAAGTTCAAGCCATTTCTGAGCGCGTCTAATAGCTTCTGCATTGTCCTGGTTACAATGAGACCCATC
>OOFB01038274.1:24636-35337 GCA_900323305.1 Trachyrincus murrayi
GACAGACACAGACACACAGACACACAGACACACAGAGACACACACACACACAGACACACACACACAGAGACACACACACACACAGACACACACACACACACACACACACACACACACACACACACAAAAAACACACACACACACACACACATACACACTCCCAGTCCATAAGGATTCTTAATTATTTTATTTTCAAAATCAGAAATCACCTCCCAGCTTCACAACATACACACACAGACACACACGCAAGGTTTCAACATTGCACCAAGAACCTTTCTGCTCCCGCTATTCCTGCACTCTTTACACTCTGTAGTGTGTGAAACTACACACACACACACACAATAGACCTGCCTCCTAAAAGCAAACTGACACTCTCTTTAATAAATGACCTGAATTAAATGCAAAATGCAAAAACTAGTTTCTTACATTATAATGGGCTTCCAATGTTTTGCATTTGTGCATTAAAATGTATGCCACCATTAGTGCTAATGTATAATGGTCTGGAAATATTATGTGACAGGACCCGCGATCGGCTGTGGCTGTACTAGTGGTGAGCAAGGTACTCATTTGCTATTAGAAATCACCCCAGAATACAGAATACAGGACTGGTATCAAATCCAAGCAGACTGATATAAAATATTCATAAGTATCAAAAGTAAAAGAACTTCATCTTGACCTGATATTTTGCATCACAACACACTCTATAAACCGATTAAGATACAGTGTTGATGATCAAGTTCCGGTTTCCCCAATAGTTTCACATTACTGTCCACAAAATTAAAGATTGACCGACTAACTGTAACTGTATCGCTTGTATGAAAGGGCCTTTTAGCACAGCAAATAGCCTAGTAGGCCTACTCTACTCTAACACACTATAGTAGGTTACTCCCAGCGCTAGTTGTAATATAAAGTAGGCCTAAAAAAGGTATTAAGTAGATCACAATTGTGCTTAAGTACAGTCAAGTATGTGAAGTAAACAAGTATTCACATATACTTTCGACCCAAGATGTCCACCATGCACTGACAGAAGGCGATAATCCAGAGTATACATGTACATCAAGGTGTGGTGTTTACACACAACACGGCCCTCAGCACAGACTGTGTCACCTTCAACGTACCCTCATGGCCTTGACCACGTGCCCTCAGGCGACTCCACCGCTACACGTCATGCTACGCTGCCACACGTTTCCCAGGAAGAGTGCCATAAGAGGGCCCTGACGCAGGGCGTGCTAACTCATGGATGGAAACTTTTCAGTCATTAAGTAAAACGTTTTTTCATCAATCAATGCTTTTTTCAAAACAGCCAGGTCATAAGAAGGTACATTTCCATAAAGAAAACAACCTTTAGTTAAATATCAATGGGTCCAAGGTAATACCTCGTGACGACTGCAGGCCAGAAGTTGACTCAGAACAATCTGATTGCTCTCACTCTGAAACAGGAATATTAATATATAATATTATATTATTGGTGGGATTAAGCACACTTTAAATGTGGTTCGAAACCTGAACTTTTTTTTTTTTTTTTACATTGACATTGTTTTCAATTGTTTACCTACATCTAAAAAGAGAGCAGTCTTCTTTTGATGTTAGCGAATGTTAATTAGACGACATTTTTACAATTTGTGTGCATGTGTGAAACTAGCTAATTAACCCGGTTCCCGTTTGTTATATTGCACATTTTACCCACTATACATTTATGAATAAATTTATTTTTTAATGCTCATGCACGTAATCCTCTATAATACATCCATGAAAAGTATAGCTTAACTTATATTTGAAAATGTACAGTGAAAGAGAATATGTTTCGCTTTACTGAAACTAAACATTTTCAAAAATCCATGCGGTTTAAAGAAAATGTGACGTAGTCCAATACATTCCACGTGATAGGTCAGCTTCGATGCATGGGCGGAAATGCTTGTCTTTCATTGGTTAAAAATTTAAATCGCTCTCCTCTCATTGGATAAAGTTTTTGGGTCAGCCATTGGTTCATTGTGCATGCGGGGTCAATTTGAAAACACACTTAAGAAGTTCACATTACAAACGAGAATCAGGAAAGAAAAGGTAAGGTATAACTTCACAATTCAACTTCATAATCTTGCTACGTTCCCGTCGTTGCAACTGTAATCAAGGACAATATTGTATTACTTCAGTACAGACAAGTCGTCCCATTTGTCCTATTGATGATTGGAACAATCCTAGCGCAGCTGTGTGTTTTGTTAAAGTTTGATCACTCTGGTCTTGCATGCATTCTCCTATCTACGTTATTAAAACAATGGCCTGACTAAAACATCTCCGTTTGAAATGTGTTGTTTTATATAGCGCCAGCACATTGACACGATGCAAGGAGGCGACGGTGACCAGCTCCAGTGTTGTGCGGCGGTGGAGAGGCTGAACGGCGCTGGGCAAGCGATTAAACGCCAGGTCATCCGGAAAGCCAATGTTCTTCTGGGACGCAACGAATTCCAGGAAATAATTCTACGCATCGAAGATGGTAAAGTGCCCCAGAGTTACGTTTTGAAGGAGTTCAGGCTGTTCACCAAGTTCGCTAAAGATGGGAAATGCACCGTCAAACTGCTACCCGAAAACATCCAGGTGCTCCTCTCCAACTGTCCCCCCGACCGACTCAACGCCTTCCTCAAGACCCTCAGTATCAAACATCAAGCATGGCAGACCGGCAAACCCCTGACCGACCGGGAGAAACTCAAGGCTGCTCTGCCCCGTAGTTTTGAAACGATCAGCCCATTGCAGCAGAAGGATGTGCAGAAGGCCAACGAACTGAGGAGCAACGTTGCCTCCAAAGGCCTCGCAGACCGGACTAATAACAAGACAAGGACTGGGCCAGGACAACAGGTCAAAAGGCCAAGAAGCGCTTGCGATTTCAGCCCAGTAAGTGAACCTGAATAAACAAACCAATATTAAATGCAAAAATGTCTGCACGCTTTTTTCCTTCTGGAAAAATGTTCAATCTCTGCTTTAGAAAAGGTTCGTAATTCTGAATTGTTTTGTTGTTTCAGGTGAAGGCAAACCCAAGCAAGAAGCCCATTCTGTCTCTCCCGGTAGCTCGTAAACTGAACAAGGAACAGGCCGCTGTCCTCACTGCGGTGCTCTCAGGAAAGAATGTCTTCTTCACAGGAAGTGCTGGTATGGAATGGACATACGTATTTCATATGCTGCTGTCCATATAATGGTGCTTGCACACTGCCTCAATGCTGTCCATATAATGGTGCTTGCACACTGCCTCAATGCTGTCCATATAATGGTGCTTGCACACTGCCTCAACACACCAACACCGAACTCTGACAACAACCACCATACCACCAAATACCACCATTTCAATGTGGGTAGTATATGCAAATATACAATGTTTAAGAGTGTAAGATTTTGCATCTGCGCTGAGCTGCACAGAGAGCATCGGCTACAACTGCAGGCGTTTTTCACATTCCATCCCTAATGCGGAGAGATAGAGACAAGGTTGAACGTTGGCAACGTTATCCTCTAAGGATTTACTATATGGAAGTGTAGTTCTCATGCTCTTTGGAACAGTTTCAAAATAATGAAGAGATTCAGAACCAGTGAATTCTAATGAGACACACACACACACACACACACACACACACACACACACACACCTCCATAGATGTTGTTAAATCGAAATGCATCTGAATGTGGTTTTATGAATTTTTATTTTGCAGGTACAGGGAAGTCTTTTCTCCTGAAGAGAATCGTCGGCTCTCTTCCTCCAAAGAGCACCTACGCTACGGCCAGTACGGGGGTGGCCGCATGTCACATCGGAGGGACCACCCTGCACAACTTCGCTGGTCAGTCCTCCTCCTCTCCTTTCCCCCCTGACTGGACCAACACAAGCCACACCCCCGTCCCTGGACTCTTAAGTTCAGCAGGCCGTGTTGTGGTTTTGCTTTCTCTGATTTATTACCTCTGTCCCTTCCCCTCTGTTTTGGTTCGATCCGTTCTGTTGCTCTGGTTGTAGTTCTCCTGACTGTCTGTTGGTTTTGCTTTGTTCTGTCCTCACCGACCGTTCCCTGCGTTTCTTCTGTCCCCACTGACTGTTGCTTCCGTCCTGACCGACCGTTGCTTGGGTTTGTTCCGTCCTAATTGACCGGCTGTTGACCGTGCGTTACAGGGATCGGCTCAGGCTCCGCCCCCCTGGAGCAGTGTATCGAGCTGGCCCAGCGGCCTGGCGTGCTGCAGCACTGGACCACCTGCCGTCACCTCATCATCGACGAGGTGTCCATGGTGGACGCCCCGCTGTTTGACAAGCTGGAGGCCATCGCCAGGTGAGGGGGAAACGACATGGTGAAGCTGTAGCTTATATAGGTGACGCTATAGGTTATTTATTTTTTTCTCTCTATAGTTTCACTTTGCACTAAAGTTCTTAATAAAATGAGAAAATACTCTCTCGTTATCGAGATATTAAATGACCTATATCGGGATAGAAGATTTTGGCCATATCGCCCAGCCCTACCATGATTGTGTGCATTTCTCTCATCCTCACTTGTAAGTCGCTTGGACAGAAGTGACTGCAGAATGTAAATTAGAGGACCGTCTGTACCAGGGTATTTCCCCGACACTCCGCCCAGACCAGCTTCTGTGTTAACCTTTTTAAGTGTAACCTTTATTTAACACGCCATGGTCGTGTTGAGATCAAGTAGCAAAAAGGTGGCAAAGGTCAGCCATCTTCTGTCCTTGATAGGAAAACCAGGACATGTGCATCTGGAATAAAACCTGAAATAAGGTTTTAAAAATAACTTTGTTGTGGAGCTCTTGGAATATTTGATGCTCTTACTTTGTGCAAATATTGATTATGCTTTGATTGATCATGGCCTCACCTGTTGATGTAGAACAAAGACTAGCCAGGTGCCCCGATATTTGCAAGGAGATTACATTTCTTTTTGCTCTTGGTGGAGACATGTTCTTCCTCCTAGCATTTAAGAATGGCCTTAACATCGTCTTGTCTCGGCAGATTTTCAAAGCAGCTTCTGCTAACAGACTACAATATACAGACAGCAGCCTGCCATTTGCAAAGGGTCGCCGTTGGGGAGGATTCTTCAGAACAATACATGTGTTGTCTGCATAAAAAATTTGGCTTTGCCACATTTTGACCTAAACTATTTATATAGATGGAAAAGAACACCGGGCCTAATAAATACATTTTAAAAACCCGGGGCACACTGTTGCATATGTGTAGCCAGTTTTGAATTAAAGAGACCTTTTCTGAAAGATTGTCCAAAAACCAGCCCACTGCCTGGTATTTGAACCCTAGGCATTGTTGTTTACAAACTAGGTGAAATGGGTTGACTTTGCGTGTGTGTGTTTTGTGTATATAGTGCTTTATGCTTGCTTAAATTAACGCCCCCATTTCACCTCACTCGCACACATTATGGTCTGCTTACTAAAAGCGACCTAATCTTCATGTAACGACCCAGAGTCTGGGTACCTCATACCCGACATATTAGGTTTGGATGTTTTATTCACATTTGTCGGCGCCATATCAATTATTCACACACTGCAGTGTACACAGCTTATTAAAGGGATTCACTTGTATTGAGCTTGTATTGGATGTATAGACTACCAGGCGTCTTTAAAAGACGTATTCACGCCTTAGGGAGTTGTTGTCTATCAATAGATCTATAGGAACGTGGTCCCCTCTCCCCACAGGGCATCTCATCTGGTTAAAACTGGTTTGACTTCGCCCATAACTACAGCGCTATCTTTATTCAAACATACTCAACATAGATTTGATATTTTCGTATAAACATTTTACATTTTGTGAATTGGCAGACTCTATTATACAAAGTGACTTCAACAATCGCCAAAAACGATTATTGTCACTATGAATATTGCAATGTAGGTCCATTTTGAATGGTGCTTCCTATTGCAGCAAAAGTGTATGGCTGTCTGGAGTTATTAACAACACACAGGGATCCTTAAAGTCTTAAAAGGCATTGAATTCATGAGTCTAAAAATAAGGCCTTAATTTGTATTAAAATGTCCCAGCAATCTTTCAAAACATTTTCCTTTTTAATTTTGGTTATTGTAAAGTTGGGCTTTAATTTCATTCAGAGTGGCATTAATAAAAGTCTTAAATCTACCTTGCTGTAGGAGCCCTGAACACGGATCCAGGTTTAATGCATACGGTCTTTAATTCTCCAGCGTTGGGACCTTCTTGGTTGCAGGTCGGTGCGGCGGTCCACGGAGCCGTTCGGTGGCATCCAGCTCATCGTGTGTGGGGACTTCCTCCAGCTTCCTCCCGTCTCCAAGGGGAAGGAGAAGGCCGTCTTCTGCTTCCAGGTCAGACGCTGCCGGAAGGCACTGAAGTATCTAATGGAAGCCGGTGCTGGTGCGCTTGTTATGCAGACCCGCCACAGGCATCAGCCTGACGGCGCCTAAGGGGAGGGGGGGGGGGGGGGTAGCGTCGTGGTGGGGTTTCTCTGGCACCTTGCTTAATGAGATCGCCACAGACAGGAAATTGTCTAAATCTTGGCCTTGTCTCCTCAAGTTTCCTCAACCTGTGAGTGCTGTAATTCCCGCCCACCAAAAGCTTTATTAAAATGCTGTTTTGCTAGATGGCGTGAGTACAGTGGCTAGGGTGTTGGGCTCCCAGCTGTAAGGTGCTGGGTTCCATCCACAATCTGTGCAGTCTACCTGTAGGTATCCGTGAGCAAGATGCCTAGCCCCTAGCTGCTCCTTAACGGCATGAATACAACGTCAATGGCATGAATACAACGTCATTTCTACAAGTCTCATTTAGTCAAGAGAGTAAATGGATCTAGAGTTCCGCAGATCTTGGTTTTGTGGATCTCTGCAGAATTGATCGGTTGCCGGGAATTGTTTTCCTTGGGCAAGTGTCCAACGACTAGATGGTAAATCTATGGAGTTGCACCGGTCTTGTTTTTGCCGATCTCTGTACAATTGATTGGTTGCCGGGACTTTTGGTTCGATAACCCGGAACTGACCTCTTCTCCCCTCGGACCGGCTTTAGGCCCGGAGCTGGAGGAAGGTCATCCAGCTGAACATGGAGCTAACGGAGGTGCGACGACAGACAGACCAGTCTTTCATCTCACTCCTGCAGGCGGTGCGAGTGGGCAGGTACGGTCACACTGCCGTTGGGACTTTTAATTTGTAGTCGCCTACTTGTTATTCAAGGTTTCTTTATTTGCCATGTGTAACAAGTACAATGGAATGCTTACTCCCCATTCACTCCCGCATTCTGAATTCCTACCATTATACTATGCTACACTATACTATAAACCACACTATATACTATCTGCAATATACTATACTATATACTCTAAACAATACTATGTTATAACAATACTATACACAATAAAGATAACAATAATAAAAGAACAGTTGTAGAACAA
Organism: Trachyrincus murrayi; assembly: GCA_900323305.1. Lineage (NCBI taxonomy): Eukaryota > Metazoa > Chordata > Actinopteri > Gadiformes > Macrouridae > Trachyrincus > Trachyrincus murrayi. The sequence goes on from OOFB01038274.1 coordinate 32,019, forward strand.
ATGGATGATATATACATATGGATGATGGTGCAAAGAACTTTTTATTGGTTATGGGCAAAGTATTGTTTTTATTATCAAATGTGCAGTATAACATGGTCATCCTGTACAGTGAGATTCTCATGACAAGGCAATGGTCATTTACGTAGTTGGGGAGTTGAAGTAAAAATAAATGCACATAATTATATTTCTCCCCCCCCGGCCCCCCATTTACAACTCAGTCAATGCTTTTCAGGATCACTGAGGAAGTTACAGCCAAGCTGATGGGGAGCGCCTACCATAAGATCGAGAGAGACGGTATCCTGGCAACCAGACTGTGTACGCACAAGGATGACGTGGAGCTCACAAACGACAGCAAACTCCAGCAGTTGCCAGGTTGAGTTTTCTTTTCTTTTGTTATCTGCATCTTTAGCCGTACGATGAGGTAAAAACAAGGTGCCTTTGGGCTTGGGAGAAGGGTCGAGAATCGGCCTCAGTGTTTTTAGTGGGTGAGTCATATTGGGCAACCTTGAAGAGGCCCTTTTTTTTTCCGTTGTGGTTTTAATTGTATGAGTTGTGGCTCTTCTGTCGGTCTTTTTGTTTTCCTTTTCAATTCAACCGTCTGGGTCAACATTGACTGTCTCCGTTCTTTCAATTGGGCTTTTTACACAAGCTTGGACTGGAATGGGGGGGGGGGGTGGTGAATGCAACCGAAAAATGCTTTCAAATTCTGCTTGCTATGAAAGTTGGCCCCATACTTGTGGGTTTGGTCAGAACAGACAGTTTTGTCATTAATAAAAGGAGCGAATGCTAACCCAGGGCATTACCAATTATAATATTGAGAACAAAAAGATAGTAGAGAGTCAACCACTGGAACACCTAACCTCTGGCAATCATGGCACATTTTGTGATGCCGTTTTCTCGCTTGAAATAATCGTTTTCAGAGTCGCAGACATGCAGTTTTCGACAGCTGACCACTGTCATTATGATCTTTCATATATTATGTTATCACATATTAGACAGATCAACTCTGTTGTTCTCCTGCTCCTCATCCCTCAGGGTCTGTGCACGTGTTTGAGGCGGTGGACAGCGAACCGTCCCTGGTGAAGACTATCGATGCCCAGAGCCCCGTCAACAGAATGCTCCAGCTCAAAGTGGGCGCCCAGGTAAGGCCTGAGGTGTCCTGTTGCTGTTGCCGTATACAACTTTAAGTTCCACCTTTTTGGTTATTTTTTCTGTTTAGAATTATGTCTTACACTAGCCCCATTGTGTCGCTGCAGGCTTCTGAAGATGCGCTCCGGATCCGCATCATGCATGTCCTGTTGTCGCCCGGCGGGGTGGTCCGAGGAGAAACAAACTTTTGAATCCATAAACAATCCCTGTGTCTGGCAACGTTTTGGTGATTGCTTGACTTCAAAAATGCTTGTCTGGTCTCTTCGCTGGTGTAATTGGTACAGGTACTGCAGGCGTTGATACCACCAACCAATTACAGCAGACTGGCCAATCATGTTTGAACTCAAGGCTTTTACCAAGTGCGGACATTAAAAGTTTGTTTCACCTCGGATAGAACAACTACCCCGCCGGGCAACAAAAGGACATGCCTGCGGATCCGTAGCATTCAGAAGCCTGCAGCGACACCGGGAAAGTAGGTTTTGGGTGGTGTATGATCATGATAATACACCACCCCATTTGTGGGTCACAAATGGGGCTCGTCTTGCACAGTCCCGTCTGCTGCTTTTTCGCTGATTCTGTTACTGCCACACCATTATGGAATTATAATGGACACATTTCAGATTCCCTCTCAAATGGCAAAAGGTGACCTAAGCAGTGATTTCTGTCTTGGTCCTTCTCCTATGTCCTATTTTACTTACAATTGTGTAAGTGAGTGCCACCATATCCAACGGCAAATTGTCGTTCTCCACAATCTGATAACCCTCTCTGCAGTGCAGTCTTCCAAATGATGTGCATTGTCATGGAGGGCTAAATCGTGACGATGTCGCCGGTTGTCATGGTGATAAATGACATTCAGTTATTCAAACCAATGAGGTGCGTTTAGAGGAGACGGTATCATGAAAGGAAGTCAACCTGCCGGGAGTGAGAACATTGTCAGCCAGTGAGGGCAGATTTTGGAGCACTTTGGGGAGAACTGCGATGCAGAAATTGTATGTTAATTTCCGAGGAGCCATTTATATAATGATGCCTTATCGCTCGACACACGCAGTCTGGTTATTACCAGCAAGTTTGTAACTGCTTCAACATTTTGGTTTTTCATTTGATTGTTCTCAACTCCACCTCAAAGTCCCTTTATTTATTTATTTATTTATTTATTTATTTATTTATTTATTTTAGATAAAGACATCTGCTAAATGTACATCCATTCTTTTGGGTTGACTATTCCGATGCGAATTACGAGTTGGTGATTTTACTGTAAAATAAGTCTTGATTCCCGAACCCTAAACAGAATCGTATACACCCCACAAATCTCATCTGTACAGTATTCCGTCAACGCAAGGCTGTCCCCATCTACTGGTGTCTGAACACTTTCCGGAGTGAAACGAAGTTGCTAAAAGCCTCCTCGTTCATGTGGGTGTTGTGTTTGTGTTCCCAGGTCATGCTCACCAAGAACCTGGAGGTCCAGCAGGGTCTGGTGAACGGAGCCAGAGGAGTTGTGGTGGGCTTCGAACCCGGCAAACAAGGTCACTATTTTATGTATTTCTTCATGGAGACTGTCAGTGCATGCACCTGGCATAACGGGACCAGTTGATGAGATGGCCTACATCCCTACCCGCTCCTTCGTGTTGCCGTGGATCAAATCGTCTTGATTTTAACGGAACGTGGCTTCAATTGTAGTTTCAGGTTTTGTTTGCCTGGGGTTTCTTATTTCTCGTTCCTCTAATTGAATCTTCATTTAGAGAAATGAGAAACTCCAGACCATCGATCAGACGGTGTTATCCACAGCAACGTGAAGGGGCAGGTACCAGCTTTAACTGATCTCATGAGACTGGGATTAAGTGAACACTCAATCAATGCCACACTGTCTCCCCACCAACCTGACCACAGGTCTGCCGCGTGTACGTTTCCTGTGCGGTGCCACTGAGGTGCTGAAGCGCGAGCGATGGATGTTCAAGGCGGGGGGCGGGCTCTACCTCAGCCGCCAACAGCTGCCACTCAAACTGGCCTGGGCCATCTCCATCCACAAGAGTCAGGTGATCTCCCTGATATAACACACGAGGGGAGGACTCCATCTGCATGGGCTTCCACCACACACATTTAGTCTCGCGTTACATATGCAGAGAGGAGGAGGAGGAGGGTAATTAAAGTGTGTGTGTGTCATAGAAATGGA
>OOFB01038276.1:8800-21904 GCA_900323305.1 Trachyrincus murrayi
GGGGGGGGGGGGGGTTGGGGGGGGGGGGGGGGGGGGGGGGGGGGGGGGGGGGGGGGGGGGGGGGGGGGGGGGGGGGGGGGGGTACGTCCCCTCAGAACTCTGTGGGAGTGACGAGCGACACTATCATCAGACTTTACATTGTTAATGAGATTTTTTTTTGTATCCCTGGCAAACTGCTGAAACTGGACAATAATCACATTAGATGTGATCCATTCTGTTTCTCCAACAAGCTGCTGTGGGTGTGTGTAGTTTGTTAATAAATTCAAGTAATGTTCTGCTGTAACGGTTTATGAGTGGCCTCATATGAAGAATGTTGTGGAACAGCAGTTGGCAGCAACTATACATAAAGTGAAAGATTCCTAACATAGAGGCCGAGTCCTGTCTATTGTCTGGATGACGGTATTGTGTATAACACCTGGCCAGCTTTCTCATCATTATGGACAACAACATTCTATATCCAATTCCCTCTTTGTCACTTTAGCCGTCTCCGACACAATCCTCTTCACACTTCAAGTTCAAAAGTCGTTTGTCCCCAAGGGGAAATTCATTGTGCAGCAGGAGGACACATCCCACCGCACACAACAAGACAAGACAAGGAGCCCAACATGTACTTAATATATACAAATATAAGAGCCTATATCGTTCTTACCAGTAGTCAGTGGTTTAATAAATGAATGGCCACAGGGATAAAGGAGTTCCTGGTCCTTCTTGTCATCCCCCTTAGCAATCTGAGGCACCGGGGGAGCAAGTTCAATTCTCCCTGCTTTTTCTTACTTTTGTCTGCTTAAAAACACTTATTACATTTTGGTAAAAAAATCTTTTTCAGGGTTAGCAGCAGCAGCAGTTTTCCCACAAATCTCATTTAAATCAGCAGTAAAATCATGACAATCAAGTCAAAAAATTAATGTAATAAATGTTATATTTGTCAAAAGGATGCAGACACAGTTCACACACCGTTGCACCGTTATCAATACTTGTACCCCCTAGTCAGGGGAAAGAATAAATAACACAATTGAGTGACTTTGAAAACATTAGGGGAATCCATTTGGATCCTGGTACCCTAGATGCACTGAGGAAGCATGCAGACGCATGTGCTGAATGGCAGACAAATGTCGCGGGCACGGAGGGCTGTGAATAACTCAATAAAGGGCTAATGATAGCTATTAGCCACCCCCGTTTATTTCAATCAGCAGTGGGACTGAGCACTGCAGCAGTGAGTGAGTCAGAAAAAAAACTCCCACTAAACAAGTAAAAATGTAGGACGATAAATAAATGGCACCAAAAGGTTGAGAAGCAAACCACAAACACATCATCAGCACATGGAAACGGACGCCAAGGGGGAAGGCAGACAAACACACAACATTTGGTGTGTTTGTTTGCTGACATTATATCATTCAAGCACAGAGACACACACACATGCACGCACGCACACACACACACACACACACACACACACGCATGCACGCACACCACACATACAATTCCTCCAATAATAGCATGTTAAGAGCATGTTGTGCTTTGGGTGCTGTATCTGTGTAATACCATCTTTTGTATCGACGGTAAACTGCTATAACGTGCCCATCATTTTAATTCCTGGGTCTTTTTTTATTGGGGACATGTATAATTAGGTGGCTATTACCTTGTCGTGTTAGCATGCGTACATTTTGAAACCCTTTTAATGTTTCTAATACTTTGAATGCCTATGGCCCAAATACGTAGTGCAGTATGCAGACCATAATGACGTTTTCACACTTTATCTGTCACCTTCAACTCTTGAAAAAGGGTTTTAGGAAAAGTCTTGGAGCTATAAAGGCTGGCATAATCATAGAAAAACAATTTATCCAAGCACTAATTAAACTAAATTAAATTACTGAGCCATAGAAACATTCAGAGTCAATATTTACTCTATATTAACATTTGGTCAATAATAAATAAACAAGGTTTACCAAAGTTTATCTTTAGATATTTCAATGTAATTGAATTAACTACTTTTAGTTTTAGTTACAACAAACAGATGAAACACTACAGGGCATATTTCCTAGATTAGTGCCTGATGTGTATGCTTCAACAAGGGAACACATGGGAGGAAGTGTTAAGCGTGATACACCCTGTCCACAATATATTACATTGCAGGATATGAAAGAAAACCATATTACCGTTGTCACATTATTGTTTTTTTGTCTGGTAGGAGGGCATACGCTTATCAGGACGAGGGGATTCATTTTCTACAGAACAGTGTGAACACAGCAAGGCCCCACGGGCACTTCAGGGCAAATCATATGATCCTCCCCTTGACTTCTGTAACGTATGAATCTATATTATAATTTGGGTGGCGGGGGGAAAGACAGAGTGAGCCTATAGTGGACAACGCAAAGCAGAGGACATACAGAAAGACAGAGTGAGCCTATAGTGGACAACACAAAGCAGAGGACATACAGAAAGACAGAGTGAGCCTATAGTGGACAACACAAAGCAGAGGACATACAGAAAGACGGACGCTCCGTTTGTCTCCTTGAGGTTACCGCAGACAAACTGAAGTGTTTGAGCAGGTTAAGGAGAGCAGGAGAGAATCAAGAGAAAGGCACGTCTGACGAATGGCTCACACACACACACACACACACACACACCGTCCTGTTTGCATGGTGACAAACAGGGAGAATAAGACCCATCTGCGGTTCAGATCAATCTGCCACCGCTCACTGTAACTGTGGGCGAAGCAAAACAAAAAGAGAGATAAAGTGTGAAATAACATTAATAAAATAATTATATACTAGCTCTACTATAAAATAGTAGAGCTACTATAAAATAGTAGAGCTAGGGGTGAGGGAGAGAGTGAGGCGGAGAGGAATATTCTAAACAGCTAGATAAGCAGAAGGCACAACCACCATTTTCTTTCCATAATGAGGTGAGCATATTGTATCCATTTATTGGGGTCACCGCTTAACCAATTCCGTGTTCAATGTGATGTTCTTCCATCACTTGTTAACCTGCTGCGCCCGTTTCTGACCAGGTATTCCATCACCCTCACAAGTCATGTCTGAGAGCTGCTGACATGCTGATGAGTGTTTTTATGTTTGTTTGTTTGTTTGTTTCTCAATGCAACTTTTTTAAAACTAATGCAATGTTGGAAAACAACTAGTGGCCTTATTTTACACATTTAGTGCACATGAGGATAGAGTGAAAAATGTGTGTGGACAGAAAATAAATGTATATATTGCGAGGCGCTTTTCAGTAGGAGAGTGAGTTGGAAAGAGAATAAAACGAGAGGGAGAATATTAACGCTGGGGTAATGGGCCAAGTAAAAGCCCACTTAGGCAATCAATGGCCTCAAATGAACTTTGAATCCTGCCAATTGAGAGTGATAGAGTTAACATTGATACCAGTCCATCCGCTACTCAAATCAATGGGCCAAGAGAGAGAGACAAAATATATATTAGTGGCCCTTCCATTTTGAAGTACAGTGGTAAGATGTACTTCCATCCCATTACTCCAATAATTAGCCTCTTGGGCTTCCTTCACAGCATTGATATTTGTCTGCGGTCAGAAATACAAGCTCACCTTCACAGCACACCAACCGATAACTAAACTTAACCAAACGCAATGCCAATTCTAAATTTACTTAGAAACGTAACACACTCAGCAATGAAATAGAATGTCTGACTTTATATCTTTATATCTTAACCATCTCTTAAATCATACCTGTGGAGGGTGTGGTTTAGCGCTGTCTGGGGAGCGAGAGGTGGGGGCGTGGCTCCCGGCACCCGGCGAGACGAGGTGAGTTGACAGGTGGGGGCTAATTTACTAATCACCTGTCTTCTCTATAACAACCTGGCAGTAACTGGACAGCGGGTTGGGAAAGGACCGGAGTCGGGACTAGCAGAGCGGACCCGACCCAGAGCGGCACGGAACGCCAGCGATCCACACGTTATTTGATTGTTTGTCGATATATTTTATGTTGAAGATTTGTATTATTTAGAAGTGAAATAAAACGGCATGCCACGGGCTAATTAATTAAACGGACCCAACGGTCTCATTCTTTCCCATTAACCATTGCTAGTGTAGGCACTGGGATTTGTCAGAATTTGCATTGGAAAAAAAACCCAGCACCTAAAACGTTGACACTTCCCCACAAAGCTACTCTGGAGAATAGCTAGAGAATGGGTCTTGTGCCGTTTACAAAACACAATGAAAACAAACGTGGGCCCCGATATAACGGGACAGCAGCCCCAAGAGACTCACATGCAAACTCACCCACCCATACACCCACCCACACACTCACCCACACGCTCACCCACACACCCACCCACACACCCATCCACACACTCAAAGGACAAAGGACACTGGAACACGGCGTCCACACCTGAAAAAACACGGCCATGGCAGCGATGATCCTTTTCTGCCTTATGGCCGCTCCGAGGCTGTCAAAGTCGTCCGAGTTGTACATGTAAATCTGCATCTGTTAGACAGAGAGCACAGAGTAGGACGGTTAGATTCATGTCATTCATGTTCCCAAGGTGTTCCCATGACCTTTTTTCTATACCGTGTGCATAACACATTGTTCGTCAAGGTGAATGTTCTTCAGTGTGCCCTAAAGCTTTTTTAAATTAATTAGTTTGATACAATACAACAACAAAAAATCAATACATTTCTTTGATACATTATTCTGCGTCATATAAACTAATTATCCCATATTGTAGCATTTTTTTTCGTTTGATGTTTTCTCAAAAGAATACATTATATTAACAAAGAATGTAAGAAAATCTTTACTGGGAAACAAATGGCTTTGATTTACTAATAACACACACGAGTATCCAAGACAACCAGAAATATTGCGTATGATGAGGCCTCATTGCTGTACAACCTGCTACTGCAACTCCACAGATCACTGCCTTCAAATGACCAAGACTAGTTGCAGTAGATACTTCACATCTGAACATGACATTGTATTCAATGGGCTCAATACTTTGAAATGTGAACCAAATGTTCAAACACCACCATGTGTGTGAGTGAATGAGAGAAAAACAGGGACCGGAACAGAGAGTGAGAGAGTGTGTGTGTGTGTGTGTGCATGTTCATTTGTCCAAATGTTTACATAAAAGCTCTGGCAGATTTTGTTGTGTAGGAGAAAACATTGTCGCCTGCCAAAAGCCATGTTCTGTCCTTATTACTTGCCAAAATCAACATTGTCAATATTACTGGAGTAGCATATTCCACGGCTTGCTAATCTTAGGGTGTATGGCACAAAAAGCAGCATGTATCCCTTTTTCATCTATTTGAGGAGTAAACACTCGTCAAGCAGACCTGATACCGAGGCTGTTGAGTCTTTTAGCAGAGGCACATGAAATGGATTCACTAGTCCTAGTAGACTTAATGAAAGCAACACACTGGAACTGGAGTGCTGAGAGTTAACAAGGTGATGGAGTTAATCGAGAGAGATGTTGTACTCACATGCCAACAGAGCCAACACAGGAGGAAAACACATGAATGTAATGTAGCAAATGTAGCAATTATGAACGTGATTAGCTGGTTAAGCATCCTATACATACAGAAAAAAACACGAAACACTACGAAAACACTGACAAAGGCATGGCACACAGAGCCCTTATTCTACTTTTTAGGAGCTTTACTGTTTATGACGATCATGATGATTAGTATTACTTGTGTTATATTTTATAACCGTTCTAAATGTAATGCCTGAATTTCCCACTAGAGATATCCTCCGAGTACCTCCGAGTGTCAATTCAGAATACTTACTTTCTAATGTAACTACAGAGAAATGGTGGTTGAGTCTATAATGGATTCCACAGTTATAGATTGTATGACCTGTTGTGTGATGACGATGATGATGACAACGACGATGATGATGATGATGTTGGTGATGATGATGACGATGGTGATGATGATGATGATGATAATGGTGATGATGATGATGATGTTTGGATCTCAACAATGTTTGACTTTCAAACTCAGTCCCTTGCATGTCAATAATCCCCCTACTACTGCGTAGTAGCATTTTTGGCTGCGAGTTCTAGGAAGGAGGGGGGAGGAGTTACGGCTCACGGAAACTTTGTGATACTTATTTTTTAAGCTAGCGTTGAGTTTGAGCGTTATAATGAATATATGTATGAAATATATGTATATGAAATGCACCACACACCATGGCGTTATACTATAAGCCAACAACATTAACCGCTCCCCAGACGGGGCTCCACACATCAACACACACCGTGGCGGTAGCGTACCCTATCGGAGCCGGCGTCCCTTCGTTGTGATGTCGAAATGCCTCTGAAAAGGCACTTTGACATCACAAAAAGAACAGGACCTGAGTTTGGAGCAGAGTAGAACGTTCACAATGGTTGGTGGAGACTGGCAAAAACAAAGGATTTTACACCTGTTTCTTCTGAATTACGCTATTATTTTAGTAACAGTGACAAACGTACACGTTTAAAACGCGACGTTGGGTTCACTGGCACTTTAAAGAGTGTCAGCTAGAGGAAGAGAGAGATAGATATGAGAGAGAGAGGGCGAGGGAGAGAGAGACACACCACACACACACACACATAGAGATGAAGGAGGAATCCTCCTGTCTGCCTTTTAGCTATAAGCCTCAGGGTGTGTAAGGGTACCCCTGCTCTTGCTCCTTCTCCTGGGGAGAACATGGAAAAGGCAGAGGGGGAAGGCACTCTTGCATGTGTGAGTCCACCTCACAGCATCTCACAGCCCAAAATACAACTGTTTTTGTGGGGTGTTGAAGTGGTGTTGAAGTGGTAGAGAAGGGAACCCCCCCCAGCCTGCTTCCAGGGCGAGCAGGGGTCCACGTGTTATACCATGTTATGTTGCCTGCTAGAGCGCCAGCTGGAAGCTCCAGTCAGGGCTGGAGACGGACCAGCGTGTGGGCCTTGGCTACACGGTTATGTTTGCTCGTGCAGGATCACAACAATCAAAGTGAGAGCCCTGTGGCTCAGTAGAGTAGGAGGAGATCAATCCATAAGAGAGGACATTTGTGTTGTGTGTGTGGTGGTTAGGATCAAACAGAGCATCTCCACTGCTGCCGTGACCTCTCGGTTAGGAGTTTTGTTCTTATAGGAAGGAACAGCCGTCCTCTCTTTAGGGTTTTACTGTAAGTGATGTGGGCGCTCCTCAACATTAGCTGCTACTGCTAGCGCTGTGTAATCCATCTGTAACACCTTTGCTCTTTTGAGCGGGAAACCTAAAAATATATATATATATATTTACTGTGCCTCAGCAACCCCAAACACAATTTTTCCAATGCATTTTCCTTTCTTTTCTATTCAAAGTCAGCTGTTCCGGAAGTAGGCCAGTAGGCCTACTGCCAATGATTTAGGATGTTGGTTACTGAGGGAGATCAGATCTTTCATCTGTCCATGAATGCGTGAATGTGAGAGAAGGCACACGCTGGATGTCTTGCTTCATTGTTAGATTGTTTGCATGCAGGCGCCATCGATCTATATCCAATGTTGTCGATTAACACCCGGTTCTTACTTAAACACTGTTTAAACACTGTTCTAAGGATTGGAGGCTGTACAGAACATCCCACCAAACATTTTGACAACCAAGGTCAGATGGAGTACAGGTCAGATGGACGTCATGTCATGATACGACCCATTTTCGACCAACTCCAATTTGGCCGTATGTTAAATTAATATAACTAGATTATATATAAATTATATATATTATACCTATATTGTAAAATAAACACCAAAGAAACATTTGAACAAACTGGTCGCAGCACAGCTGTCTGATAGACGTCACATCAGGATGTGACCCATTTTCGACCAACTCCAATTTTCCCGTATGTGGAATAAATATAACTTGGTTATGTGTACCCCAGAAATCAATGTCCTGTCGACCTCCCTGATCGACATGGTGCAGGGTATGGTTTTAATATAATAATTATTAAATAAAAGGTGCATGTTAGTTTTTATGGTCATTTACACAATATGCACGACTTTTCCGTGTATAGCACAGGTCACAGGACGTTGATATGGCGTCGGTCGATTTGATGTTGGTCAGATAACATTTGATGTTGGTCGTCAAAAAACCTTTCCTGAATCCCCCTCAAATTGACCCCCTAGCAACGTCGATGACCGACAACGAATCAACACTGACTGGACATCAAAATGTTTGGTGGAAAGGAACTGTTGTTACAACATTGTGTGGTAATGCACTCATCACGCATTATCATGGCCATTGAAAATTCCAGAGGTGAGAGCTGTGCATTAAATTTTGATAACACGACGGCTAGAGCCTCATCACCCATGTCTAAAGTAATGCTCCTCAACTCACACCAGCTGGCAAGCATTCTGTGAGCTAAAATAACTCAATTAACATACTAGCAGTTAACAGGATAGCAAAAATAAACAACTCCCCTTCAAAATACAAAACAATAAAAATCTTCCTGAAATCAGTCATCCTCGAAAGTTATGTTACTACTCTGGCATTGGCACCCAACAAACATTTTGACGTGCAGTCAGCGTCAATTCGACGTCAGTCATCGACGCCGCTAGGGGGTCGATTTGTGGGGAATTTAGGATTTTTTTTTGACGTCGGTTATCTGACATGGAAGTCTCCAGATAGCTTCTATAGCTTCTATAACACATCTAGATACGTCAATGGTCTTATTCCGCTAGTTGGACATGGAAGTCTCCATCCAGAAGAGTACATCAGAGATGACCTGGGTCTATCTCTGTCCAGCAGAAACAGCACGACAGTAGTGGAGATTGGTGGTATGTCCCCATATATAGCTCTCTGGATGGTCTTTCCAGGACATGTTCTGCAATCGTATTAGCAGCCCTGTGTAGGTGCCATCCAGATGCTTCCCAAGTTCCCTCTTCATTGTTCCTGTTTCAGAACCATAGAGTAAGATGCTTTCCAGGCTCTAAAAAAGGGAATCTTGGTAGCTTTAGACATTTTTGACTGCCATATCTTATGTAGCTTGTTGCAAGCTGTCCAGGCTTGACTATTTGTTCTGATGAGAAAGTCCTTTCTACTGTCTGCCACATAGGTACCAGGTACTTCAAATCATCTACCTCTTTAATGATGGAAACAACCTTTGACAGGATTGGTTGATGATCCGAGTCCTCGTTGAGAATCATACATTCTTCTTGGCATTAAGCCCACATTTCTGTGCTTGAGCCGAGTCGAGTAGATCAGCAGTAAGGGCCAGATCATTAGCATAGTTAAGGTCTGTGAGATGTTTTGCTTTATGATGCTTAGGTCTTCTGGGTTTGATGGTCAAGTCCTGGGTGTTAATGGTGTCAACCGATAGTCTTAGAACTTAGCATATTTTGCATATAATGAAAATTTATTTCTTCGCTTCTCAATGACTTATTGCACCTTTAATAGGCTAATTTTATTGAAACTATACCCTGCACACGTCGACCAGGGAGATCGACAGGATGTCCATTTCTGGGGTTGTTTGGCAAGTTTATTTAATGTCATATCGACGACCCAAAAGTGACCATTATACCAGAATACCATACAACACTAAATCTGCCAATTAAGTTTAAACTTATTCTATAACATTACAATAGGCCTAGGTAGGCTACAATTGAATTTTCTAGTACCAAAAACATAATCTTAACACAATTTTTAATGTGACTCAAATCATAATAATAATTGTAATGCAATGTTAACTGACACAGTAGATCTACGCCATTTGACTATTTGTAAAGATTAAACAGTCAAAGTAAGTAAAGGCCTAAAGGCCTAAAAAGTCTTACATGTATCAATTATTTAAAAAATGGCAATTGTCAGATAAGTCAAAGATTTATTCAAAACAAGACAAAGAAAACAACACAACACATCAACAGAACACATGTACTTGATTAAAACAATGACATTCAAATGGAAACATTCAAACAGCATTTGAGACACCGCTTGCCCTGGCTGGGGCTTCAAATGAAGCCCTGCACGGACTCGTAGCTTGTGGACCATCTCTTCACTGCACCTGAAAGGAATACAACAAGGCACGCATCAAAAGCATGTTTTTCAACAATGTTCTCGCTTAACAAAGACACGTTTCCTTCGAGTGGGAAGTCTATTGAGTGCATAAGAAAAATGGCCTCTTAATTTTGCACAAAATAAGTTGCACAACACCGACAGCTAACAGCATGTAGCTTGCTAGCAACAACAGAAATGGTACAGGAAAACTTCCAAGCAATGTTATAAATGCAATAAGCATTGTTTGATAATGGCACACGCATGGTAAATGTCTTTAAATATAAAGTACACATGTTTACATTAGAAATGAGCTGTTCTGGACTCACCTGGTCAGCATGCAGTTCAGGGAAATAAAAGAGTGCCGCTGCTGCTCCTGCAGTTGTGGCTGAAGACCAGAGCGCTCACTAGATGTGTTGATATGCTGAGAAAAGTAGCTCCCTTAGTTAGAGAACACTACGTTATTATTTGTAATAGTCCCTTAGTTGAGAGGTGAGAGACTATCAACATTAAAACAATGTGGTTGAATCCAGAAGTGACATCTAACTTCCACAAGTTTTGTCAAAATGTTGATAATTATGTTGTGCAGCATTTTGCCAATTGTGGGTTGAATATAGGTCACGTCATAACGTGACGTCCATTTAACGTCTGTACCTTGACCTGACGAAACGTTTGGTGGTGCGTTTATTTTACTGTACGACTGAAATATGTATGATTTCCACATAACCATTTTTATTGATTCAACATACTGCCAAATTGGAGTTGGCCGATATGGGTCGCGTCCTGACGTGATGTCGTTCAGACAGCTGTCCTGCGACCAGTTTTTTAAATGTTTGTTGGATGTTCATTTTACAATATATGTATAATATGTACATAATGTGCACAATATCGAGTTATATTTATTCAACAAACTGGCAAATTGGAGTTGGTCGAAAATCTGTCTCGTCCAGGTCTCGTCCTGACTATCAGACAGCGTGCTGTGACCAGTTTGATGTTTGTTGGACATTTATTTTAAAATATACTCTAGGTATAATATTACACATAACCGAGTTATATTTACTCCACATAAGGAAAAATTGGAGTTGGTCAAAAATGGGTCACGTCCTGACGTGACGTCTATCAGACAGCTGTGCTGCGACCAGTTTGTTAAAATGTTTGTTTGGAGTTTATTTTACAATATAGGTATAATATATATGATTTATATATAATCTAGTTATATTTATTTAACATACGGCCAAGTTGGAGTTGGTCGAAAATGGGTCGTATCATGACATGACGTCCATCTGACCTTGGTTGTCAAAATGTTTGGTGGGCATCCTCACAGCTGCTGGTCCACTGACACGTTGATACTAGCGTACAAATGCGTGTGAAATTTGCGGCTACAGTTGCTAAATATGATTGATATATAAAAAAAAAAACTTTCATCGAATATCTTAGTTACTACAAGATTGAGCCAAGCATTTTTGTGTAGATATGTGCGGTATTTATTCAGTTTGTGAAATCTCACGGGACTCGTTTAGAAAGCTCCGTTCTGCAAGTGGCCGTTGTATAACGGGATAATCCACGACTAGGTGTGCTGTTATTGAAAAATAATGCATGACGTGGGTAGTCGTGGATTATCCCTTGCTTAACACATCTGCATGACCAGTTAGAATATTATTAGTTATTATTTAACTGGAAGTAACGGTACTGTTTGAACATTCGCTATGGCCACCAAACAAAGCCGTTGGAGACAACTGTGATTAAGAGACCATATAAGTAAACTGGGTTTGACCTGTATTAAGTTAAGTTATTATAAATAAACTGGGTTTGACCTGTATTAAGTTATGTTATTATCAATAAACTGGGTTTGACCTGTATTTAGTTAAGTTATTATAAGTAAAAAGGGTTTGACCTGAATTAAGTTAAACTGGGTTTGACCTGTATTAAGTTAAGTTATTATCAATAAACTGGGTTTGACCTGCATTAAGTTAAGTTATTATAAATAAACTGGGTTTGACCTGTATTAAGTTAAACTGGGTTTGACCTGTATTAAGTTAAACTGGGTTTGACCTGTATTAAGTTGAGTGTTTGCTGACTGTCATGCTATGCAAACATGAACATATATATTGCATTTGCAACCTCCACATTGCATGTATGCACATATGCAAGCAAACACGCACGCACACACACACGCACGCACACACACGCACACACACTCCCCCCCACCCACACGGTCAGTCACAGTCCAACACAGATGTGATCTACTGCATAGTACACAATGAAGCATTAATATTGGGTCGGGCTAGCGCATGAGACAGACAGGTGGAGATGATTAATCAGGCAGCCTGTGCGGCCGACATTTATTAAGTTAAACTGTATTAAGTTAAACTGGGTTTGACCTGTATTAAGTTAAACTGGGTTTGACGAGTATTAAGTTAAACTGGGTTTGACCTGTATTAAGTTAAACTGGGTTTGACCAGTATTAAGTTAAACTGGGTTTGACCTGTATTAAGTTGAACTGGGTTTGACCTGTATTAAGTTAAGTTATAATAAATAAACTGGGTTTGACCAGTATTAAGTTAAGTTATTATCAATAAACTGGGTTTGACCTGTATTAAGTTAAACTGGGTTTGACCAGTATTAAGTTAAACTGGGTTTGACCTGTATTAAGTTAAACTGGGTTTGACCTGTATTAAGTTAAGTTATTATAAGTAAACTGGGTTTGACCAGTATTAAGTTAAGTTATTATCAATAAACTGGGTTTGACCTGTATTAAGTTAAACTGGGTTTGACCTGTATTAAGTTAAACTGGGTTTGACCTGTATTAAGTTAAACTGGGTTTGACCAGTATTAAGTTAAACTGGGTTTGACCTGTATTAAGTTGAACTGGGTTTGACCTGTATTAAGTTAAGTTATTATAAGTAAACTGGGTTTGACCTGTATTAAGTTAAACTGGGTTTGACCTGTATTAAGTTAAACTGGGTTTGACCTGGGTTTGACCTGTATTAAGTTAAACTGGGTTTGACCTGTATTAAGTTGAGTGTTTGCTGACTGTCATGCTATGCAAACATGAACATATATATTGCATTTGCAACCTCCACATTGCATGTATGCACATATGCACGCAAACACGCACACGCACACACACACGAACGCACACAC
>OOFB01038277.1:12195-27137 GCA_900323305.1 Trachyrincus murrayi
GACCCCCGTCCCGACCAGGATCACTATCTCCACACTGGCCCTGTCACTGGACCCTAGAGAGAGAGAGACATAGAGACACAGACCGAGAGAGAGAGAGAGAGAGAGAGAGAGAGAGAGAGAGAGAGAGAGAGAGAGAGAGAGAGAGAGAGAGAGAGAGAGAGAGACAGAGAGAGACAAGCATCTAGAGCAGCATTCTTTATATAAAAAAGTCTGATGAAAGCCAAAGTCAAAGAACTATTTCTAGAACTATTTCTACACCTGTGCCTGGAGGCTCGTCTCTCCCCTCATGACATTTTGTTATTTACAGAGGCTGAAACTGCTGCCTGTACTCAGGCTATAACTCGGCCAACTTGTGAAAACCTGGAAAAATAAAAAAACATTTAAGAAAAATGCATACATGCATGATTTTCTTTTTACACTGGTAACGGGCTTGTTGGTGTAACATACTTAATTGAGTATGTTTGCCATGATTTTTGAGTTTGAGAATGAAACCCGAACATAACTTTCTTGCTGTATAATTGTTTTAACCGGATTTCAGTCTAATTAGTATTATAAATGGTGTGTGTGTTATGTTTATTTGTGCGATGGAAACATGTTTAAGGAAGGATTTAAGCTTTCACTAGCTCAATGAATTTCGGTCGTGAGACATAACGTGGCCAATTCAAAAACAAACAGCAGTTGCTTTCGCAAGGTTGTCGCTAATGGGAAGTCTGGCAACATTTCAATGTCTTACCCACTCAAGCTTGCAATTTGTCGCTTTCATTTACACTGGAAATAAACTTGCTATAACACATGGCGAGTTAGTTGTGGTGGTGTGTCCTCATGTATTACCCAGGGAGACAGGAAATTGACCCTGGCAAATACAGACAATGACAAGATGCATCTATGCGCTGAATGGAAATAATTTCCGCAATTAATGAGGCAAAAATGTGTAGCATAATAGATAAAGCAGCGGGAAGAAAACCATTTGACTCAAAAGCAAGGCGTTACGAATGGAAGACATGGGGGATAGGTTGCCAATTCTGTGTGATGCATTTCTTAAAATGAATATATTACACCACTATATTAGAGGTTGTCAGCCTGCCATCATAATCAGATGAAGAATGAGCCTAATATTCAGATGAACTGAGATTAGTGATTACTATCATCTTTTTCAAACAGAGAATCCCTTTCTAAATTTAAATGTGTTGCATGTATTAATGCCAAGATTTAGATTTTGCTCCGCGAAACAACCACCACCTCATTAGTTTCAGCAAAAGCTTGGTATTCTTCCTTTTGCCTCTCTGACTAAAGATCAGTCCAGGTGCCCTTTTGGCTATTCACCGGGAACCTAAGCAGGTTGTTCTTCCCAGTGCAGAGGTACACCCGAGAAAATTATTATATTTCACCCACCATCGTTTTTAGTCCATGTCTTTAATGTTCAATAAAACATGGACCAGATTAAAGACAGCAATTTGCAATCAGCACTGTAACAACTTGAACTAGAACTAAATACTTCAAGGTGCTAGCTGTTATTTCAATGGTAAGTTGGCTGGTGCCTGCATATAACAGAGCTGCATTTATCAAATGGCCTGGACAAAAACAAAATAGACAAAAATAAAACAAAAGACAATCCATCTCATTATGCTGTTGCATGACTAAGAAAAACAAAACACATCAGGCTAGCTATTCTTGAAAAATTACTTTACTTTTTCTTCATTACATAATCACAACACCTCAACTCAATCGTCCAACAATTACATCATCAATATGAGCCGCCGGCCCAGGGCAGACAACAACAGAGTATTAGAAGAGTATTCTTGGGAACTGTGTGCATCCAAAGACATGTGGAAAGCAGTGGGTGCAACAGGAGTGGGTAATGGGGGTGGGTGCAGAAAGGAGATTGAAAATGTCAACAAGATAGGAAGCCTCATGTGTGTTCCCTGGTTACCAGCTGGAACACAGGCTTTGGTGACATTTAACAACTTCACACGACAGGAATAAGATGACATGCCGATAAGGTGGATGGTCGTAGGGTTTCTTAGCAAAACGATTGCCGAAATCTGCTCGCAACTTAGATAACAGATAGGAGGGTATAGATACTAGCACATAGAATGAACGGGAGATATCAAGGAGACGGAAATGTACCAAATTTCATGCATGTAGCTGAGAGTGTTTAGTTAGCGCGAGGACAACTTCTCACGCCTGTTCGTGGAATAGCAGTGAGAACACATTCCACTCATCTTGTCTGAGTAAGCACTGCGCCAGCATTACCAAATTGTAATGCGTGTTCTAGTGTGTACCTCTGCAACACATATCCAGGTTGTGGAAGAAATTATAGAACCTCCAACAATCCTTGGTAAAAATGCAGTGTCTGTTTTATATGAGACCACTGATTGTCAGTTGTTCGTGTTCTTAATACAACTTCCAAATACGTGACTCAAGGTTGTGGTTCCTACTACTGCATGACCCTAGGTCATCCCTCATACCGGTGTCCTAGCTAGAGAAGAACTATGTTACAACAGGTGTCTGACGCAAGTCTCTGACACCATGTTTACTTAACACACAGCAAAACTAGTGGACACACTGACCAATAGAATATCCTCTTCTTCATATATGACTGTATATGGACAAACTATACATAGTGTTCTGTGCTCCTCCCTCCCTCACGTTCCAATACATGCATTTTCCCATTTGTACTTTGAAGACTCATGGGGTACATCTGTGTCTTGTAACTCTCCCCATGCTCATGTTTTATTAAGCATCTACATCTACTTTGCTTCTCTAGAGGGTCAGACTGCATCTTTTTTTCAACACAGGTACTTGTGACTCTTGGATACTAGATACAACTACAATATGAACTGTAATACAATAGTATCATTTAAACCATTCCAAGGGTGACTTTGATTGAAGAAGGTCGCCATTGTTATTTTCTCTTCGCAGGTAATCAGAGGAGAAAGTAATGGAATTTATCGGCACAGGTGGTTCCCGTGGAAACAGAACATTTCAGGGAAATAAAGATGCTGAAGACTGCTGTTCAATCAATTTAAGGATTTCTGGAACTAGACATTATTTTTGGCACGTCTGCAGCCCGTCACCCAACGTTTTAGGTAAAAGACCCATGAGAGAACCTTTTTTTTTTTTTTACATGAACGTTATATAGTTTCTGAAAGGGAACATGCATGGATATATATATACAATTATGTGTACTTTATGGAGTGTGCTGGGAACAGAGTAGCAGTAAAAGGAACATGTATTGACTGAATCTGTACACAGACAATCATGCCAGTTCCGTATCTTAGCAACGGTTCCATGAGTACTCTTTGTCAAAAGAGGAAATGGTGGCAGGATCCACGGCGATACAATGTTAACTATTATTACCACTCACAAATGGGTTTGGGTCCCAGACAGTGGCGTTTATGCCAAATCACGAACGGCGCGACCGGGAAAGCATTGTGGACAAATGATTCTGTCATCTCAAATTACTTTAACTCTGGCAGACTTTTACAGGGTACATTTCACCGACGTTTTAAATACCAATTAAAGCCAAAGGATGAGGCCAAATTAACTTTTATGGCTTTTCATTAGCAGTGTGTCCAAGTAAAATGTTTAATGGCCTGTTAAAAACTATTTAAGTCGAGCTACATTACAGCGTTCTAATTATTGAAACCATAATGTGCATTCTTAAAAGTAATGGACGAAGACGAGGGATTAAAAAGAGGGACACAATATTGTTTTTTCGCAATGCTTTCTTTACAGCAAGTGCTCCAGTAAGACGGAAGGTTTTATCCCTGTCCATTTTCTTCAGAGTTGGGAAACAACGCAATGTTGTCAGCCCTAAAGGTATAAGATGTGAAATATGGTCCTGGTAGGCTGAAGTACAGATCTATCTGAAACCTTGAAATGTCTTCAAGCTCTAGTCAGGTTTACTGCCTGGTGTACCACCACCACCACCATCTTCCCACCATCAATTCACACACATGGAGCATTTTAGTTGTTTTACGTAGTGAAGAAGCCACAGTTCAGCTTGAGTGACAACTTCTAACTCCCAACACTGAGGGTATGTTAAAGAGGAAAAAAGCAGGTGAACCTGGTGCCCAGTTAGTAACAGCCAACTTGCACAGCTACGTCTGCCAAGTTTAATATTCTAGTTACACACTGCATTGGATCTATACGTCAGTGTTAACTTTAAAAGCACTTTCATCTTCTATAACTTGTACAAATATCCCTGGTTTGGTTGTGTCACTGGCAGGGGTAGATAATTTTTTGTACTGTGGTAGAATCATAGCAATGAGCAAGAGGTGCTTCTTTTTACAGACACTATTTCTGCTGTGTTTTGATGTAATGGCTCTGTTAAGTGCACCACTAAAGAGGACGCCTGACATATTGAGTGTACTCACAATCGTGCTTGGGGAAATGTGTGGCAGCGGTGGATTTATTGTCATTTGTGGTGTAATGGCTACTTAAGGAAGAGGCTGGAGGTACAGACTCAGACCAGCTGTGTGCCCCCAGCAGGAGCCTCTCACGGGTCTTGAGACCCCACAGTCTACATGCGTTCGGCTTCCCCATTTCTCCATAGCAACCAGCCAGCCGCTCTTGTCTGGCTCCAGCAATCATGTGAAGCATGGGAGTGTTTGTGAAGAGGCGTTATCAGAACGGGAAAACATAACAGGAAATATATGCCACATTTCAATTTTAGAGGCCACCCCATGGGTTATATTCTTTGTAGGGATGCACGATAATATCGGCCCGATAAATTTATCTGCAGATAAAAGCATACTAAGTTAATTATCGGCATCTGCAGATATGAACAAATTCTGCCGATATGCCTGGCCGATAAGGTGACGTGTTATGCGCATGCGACGACGCTAAATGATTATTATTATTATTAAGTTTTTTGTCAGCCTCTTAATTGGACTCAAAAGGGTGTCAGGGTCTACATTTCAAGTTAAGGATTGAATATTTTATGTTATGCACTAGAAAGCTCACCGTTTGTCACAGGGTTGTTTGTGGCTCACAGAAAAAAGCAATATGGAGCTTGGTTTTAAGTTTTTACTGTTTTAAGTAGAACCAATAGGCCTACTTGTCAGCTGAAGTTTTTTTTCAGCCTCGTTCATTATACTCTAAAGTAGGTCCTAAGGACTGAAGTTTACGTCTACAGGACTACAGCTGCACTTTATTTTGAGAACAATGTGTTTTTCTGTATGCCAAGAATATTGTCAGGATTGTCTCAGGGAAGCATCATACTTGTGTTCAAGTAGGATTAAATTTACATTTTATTTTGAAAAAATAAAATGTGGCATATTTGAAATGATTTTTGAAATGATATTTGAAGTGAATGTGTACATTTGTAAAATGATACAGGGTAGAATCAAAAGAAATGTTTTAAGTCTGTATCTACGACAAGTAGCCCATCACAATAAGGGTAGTTCTAGTACAGGAGAGACTTGGTGTTCTATTCAATAATAATAATAAAAAAAGTGTATATATCAGTATCGGCATCGGCAATCGGCCAAAATGAGTTTGAAAATATCGGCATATCGAATATCGGCCAAAATCCAATATCGTGCATCCCTAATTCTTTGTAACTGCCTTTTAAATGAATCATGACCCCCCCCTGCAGTGGTAATGCAAATTGATTGAAGCCCCCAAGTCACATTTTCTGGGGTAATTTTTAAGCATTCAAGGTCTGAGTGAAATAAAATGAAATTTAATGGAGACAAATGTTCAGATACTGCCAGTTTTGCTCATCAGAAAACTTCTCGTGTCTCAAGTGTCTAATATGAAAATGCAAGTTTGGTTGACATTTCTCTCTACAACAGTAGTCACGCCTCACAACCAACCTTGAGCTGGGCAAGTATGTTTCATGAATCGGCAGTCGTTGCGGCTTGCAGTATCCATGACAATCGATGTAAGCAGAAGTTACAGAATGCAACGTTTTGTTAATGGTTTCCAAAAAAAAATACTACATATATAAAACCAACCAACCAATTATGCGTGCGTACATACATATTGAGAAATGAAACGTGTTTTTTGGATTCGCATTCTGGAAAAGCACAGGCTTGGTCAACTAGGAGGGAAAGCCGAACGGCTGTCTCTGAAGTGTCAATTTTTATGTAAGATGGGACAAGTAATATATTGTGATTGTGTCTGCTTTGTGGTTAGCGCCATGGGTCGATACCACACCCGATATACAGAGAAGAAATGCTACATATTCTAAGACGCTGTGTACACTTGATGCAGACTAATTCACCAAGTTAAAAGCGAATCACGAAAAAGAAAAAGAAAGAAAAACAGCACCCTTCTTTGGCATACACAACAGATGTTGAGTTTCGGGTCTCACCTTTGTACACTACTCGTCAAACAGGCCTCACTGACTGGTGTCCGGAGTCCTGTCTCCGTGACGATGGACAGGGCCGTGTGCTCGCCACCCGTGCTCTGCCCAGCTCTTTGCGGCTGCTGCCGTTGACGCTGCTCCTCCTCATCCTCATCTTCATCATCATCATCCTCCTCCTCCCCTGGCTTCTCCTTGCCGTGTCCCTCGCTCTCGTTCTCGCTGTCCTCCCCTAGGATGTCATCCACCTAAGTGAGAGAAGCCTTGGTTGAGCGACAGCGTTGGGGGGGGGGTTGTCATGATCATGTCACAGCGAGTCCTCACGTCTACCGTAGCCTCCTATATAGCACACGCTGCACCGTTTTGACAAGAGCGGTATGCGGGATGCGGTATGCACGCCCCATTGGTCGCTACAGAATGCTTACAGGAGGTTTGATCAGTTTGTGGCCAAAAAGACTTGGGAACGGAATGGACAGTGGACAATCGAAAGTGTGATTTGTCCCAACAGTAGCAACACATGTATATGCGTGTATGTTTATATTATACATGTTAGATGTTTTCAGACATAATGTTCTTGACGCATGGAAGTTCCTCCCTTTACAGTATCTAAATACGACTTTGAACCTAAAAATGACCAATGAGCTGATGGTGGGTCTTGACATAAAAGTCAACTGAAGTAAATCAATTCACTGGCGTGAATGAAATCTGTAGCAATATATGTTTATATAATATTTCCATTTGATTTTTTACAGGATTTATAACACAATATGAATCTAATACAATATAGTGTACAATGATGAAGAAAGCCTAAACTACTAAAATACTCTAAATTAAAGTTATTGTTGGCTACCAAACGACCCATTCCTGTTAGAACAATCCGCAAGCAGTTATAACACCTACCTGTGACCCAAGCACGGGTCTGCTTAAGAATCACACTACATTTGGTTTGAATACGAGAGCACCTCAAACATAACAGGGCCTGCCGTTATGTATTGATCATTATCAGCAAAAGGTTAATGTGATATCTGATATTCAGAAGGCAACCGCAGGAATTGAACTGGAAGAAGCAGCAGTGCTTCTCGTGGCATGCATGACTTGGAAAGCTAATGCATGCTCAGTATTAGTCTCTCAAATTGACAGGGCAGGGGGGGGTTAAACAGCACAGTATTATTTTTCAATGACATTTAAATGCAAATAGTTTCCAGCTTTTCAGTATAGAGGTCTGATGTCAAGATAGACACCACAAAAGGTTGTGTGCATAATAGATGATTACTTCTTATTAGAGAAGTCCTGCTAATGTTATCCTGTATTAATGAATGATTCGTCAACTCAGTCATATTTTCAGCTTTGCCAGTATTTACCCCACAAAAGCAAGTTGATTACACTCTAAAATAAAAAGGTAGCAAGGTAGCCAGGAGAAACGGCACATAAATCCACAGTTCAATTTAAACCACAATGTCTTGACCATGGTGACTGATCGGCCAGTGCTTCGACAGTAATATGTGTAAACAGAGAGTCAATGTAGACAGGGGAGGAACCAGAAGTGAATCCCGACAGAGCAAACATGTGCAGTCTCTCAATCGACATGTCAGTGAGTAACTCATACCACTTAAACCAACGGCCAAGGGAAACCCATGATAAATGCAGATGGACAATTCTTCTCTGGGGGAATGAAGCTAGGCTCATTATTGGTGTGGACTGAGGCTCATTAGAGGCATGTTGTTAGCCAGACCCAGACAGCCAATACTTCAGTGATAGCAACAAGGCCTGAGGTGGGGCTCATTTGGAAACATGACAGACTAAATTTGCCATTTCTTTAGTTGAATGTGAAATATTGTAGCCCCCAGAGACAAAAGATAAGAAAGAACCTAATGAAAATGTGGAGAGAGACAATTTTAGTTTGCAATGTACAGACATTGAAGAAAACACTGAGCACTGCCCTTTCATACATTCCATTCAAGAAATTGTCCATATTTTTGTCAGCTGAGCTATGGAAGCGTGTGTGGGGCTGCAGCATATCGTAAACGTAAAGGACAGAGGGATCTTTGTGTCAGTATGGACATTTAAAGTGTGAATATATACCACTTGGATAAAAAAATGCCCATTTCTTTAACGTGAATTGGATGTTCTTGTGAATTGGCTGCAAAAAGTGATCATAAATGAAGAAAAGCCTACAAAATGTCCAGGTAAATAGGAGCATATAGAACATTGTATTTATTTATATCACATAATACTGTATTTAGAGCACATAAGCATGTATTTAAAGAACATACAACAGTGTGTGTGAGTAACTAATCTGACTTTATGACCCCGGGGAATGTAAGTGAGCAGGTAAAATAGCATGGCAAGCTAACCGGGGTAAAAGAGAAGCAAGCTGTGGATTGTACCAATATGAATTAGGTTATATAACAGTGAAAACACTTAAATACAGAACTTTTGAAGTTCAGTGACAGGGCAATCTCATAAACACTCAGAACTTTTCCAAATAAAGGTTAATGACTCCTTTCAAAACTGACTAAATAAACTTCAATGCAAGGATGGGGGAGACGGATAGACAAAGACCTTCGCTGTGCTACCAAGTTATCCATTAAGTTAACGTTGATGTTTTCTTCTGTCAAGCTACAAAAGGATACGTGCAAATGGATGATCAGAGATAATATAAACTGAGAGCAAGGTTCGGGGGACAGATGAGGTTAAGTTTTGTAGGGAAGGATGGGACTCAGGCATAATCATGCTGCTGACGTCCAGCATACAATCTCGAGCCCTGTTCCTCCACAGATAGAGAATGAGGCACACCATGAGAAACCCTTTTCAAAAACTCAACTGTTCTAAATAACGGGCAGATGGCATGACTGGACTTCTTGACAGTTAATGCAGGACCTGTTAACCACAAATACAGCAGAACATAATAGACACAAAAAATAACATGAATTGGTCAACGCCATCAGTTATCGCCATCAGTGTTCTGTGTGCACACAGATCTGAAGTCAATCGGTCAAGTATTAAAGCGAACTACATTGTTTAAAAGGTGAAGACTCTGGATGCTTAAAACAACGCAAAATATGTAAAGGGTTGACATTGAGAAGTTCCAGTTAATCATTACTACAGCCTTCAGACCAAGAAGAAGTCAAACGAGCAGAGCAGGACAGCTGGGTCACCCCTAGTAGTAAGCCTTGAACAGGATTTCGTTTTTTTGTTGTTTTATCGTAAGAATGCAAGCAGCATGCCACTCCTAATTTAACAGTAACAACAAATCAATGAGATGAGCAATGGCGACTACCCTGGGCCATCTGTCATTCTGGAATATCTATATGGGGAAACTCTGTTGGACTCTCCCACGATTCTTCATGCTCAAGCTGGCAAGTGGAGGCTATGCCTGCTGTCTCTGGCACACACAGAGTTAGCAGCATCCCCGCGCTAGCAACTTGTATGCACACTTCTTTTCGCTAGCCACGGCAGGGGATGCAAGGCCTGTAATTATTTTTAACAGTTGGAGGCCAGGGCCAGACTTCTGTCTTGGGACCAGATTTAGAGTAGAATGCTGCTGGTCATTATGTCTGGGCTTGAAGGCTCCACCATTCATTTCCCCCCCCCCCCCCAAATCACGTTGTACACATGGGAAGAAAAATGTGATCCAATTTCTTTCCTTTCTTTACCCAACACAGCTCAAATTTGTGGGACGGTGAGTTTATGTTCTCCCAACACTTACTGCTGGAAGGACGCCAGTGGAAGAATAAATTATTTTATCAATGGGAACAATACCACAACAACCTTGCTCTGATTGATGTCAACAATAAGTCAACTTTACTTGAATAAAACACTGGAGAAGTTTCAAATTATAACGGCCATGTGGACACTCATCTTCATTCAGAGCATGTATAAAGTATAAAGTATAAAGGCCTCAGTGTACTTCATGCAGCATTTAATTTGGCAGATGCGCAGACCAAATATAATGGGGTATGTGCCCAAATTTGGGTCTTGGATTGCCGCAGAGTGCTGTCCCAATATGCCGAAAGTGACGCACATTGGTTATAATTGGTCGCCATTATGGGCTAGTAGCTTCTGGCTACTTCCAACTGACCATCCCGCTTTCCATTACAATTTTAAGTAAATTCGGGATGGGATTGTTATGTTCATAACCAGCATCATGCCAAAAGTTTTGTAATTTGTCCTATAACTACAAAAAGCTGTGTAGAAGCATCCATGGTTGGTGGAAAACATTGCATAAGACTAAACAGACAGAATCTGCAAATGTTTAAGATGGTTCCTGGTGGGCCTTGATACAGGCATGACCGCTAGCCTCAGTCTCTCTACTATATTTAACTTAAAAGGTACAATATGCGTGATTTCCGATTTCAAGATAGCTCCACTCTACATTTTGATGAAAAAAATAACTGCTCCTCAGCCCTCCTTCTCCCTACTCTCTCCAAACCCTGCCCACCCTCACAAAGTGAGGCTCTTTTTGAGATTTACATGAGATTTCTCTACGCTGCAGAATTGGACCAATTAACCCAGATGTAGCCTTAAAGTTAACATCTACATGACGCTTTTTTTATGACATAAAAAAATGTGCATAGTGTACCTTTAACGATGATTGCCGGTTGGCAGTTTTGTAAGAAACTGACGAGAGTAGAATCACCTGTGCAAGTGACTTGCACAGGTGATTCTACTCTCGTCAGTAAGGCAAGGTAGCAAGAAATAAATGAATATATACCATATAGAAAAATGACAGCACAGCTAGACACCAAACATTATTTTTGCACAAAAGACAGATCAGCAAAAAGCCAAGTTAAGCAAACTTGTAAAACTTTCAAGGGTTGTAACTTTTGTAATTTAAAGGTATAGTGTCCTCCATAGATAATACTGGTCTGGTGGTGGCTTGTTGTGACAAAACAATTAGACCGTAACCAAGCCACTGACTTCACAGTCCTGTTCACCTTAAACATGATTTGTGAAACCAATAAATTGTGATTTGCCACCTTTAACCCGACACTCAGCACAGCGATTGTGCACTTCACCATCGTGTTGAGCGCAGGGAAATGTGACCACCAGGGTCAGGGCGAAGGACTGGGGAGGGTGTGGGATGTCCAGGGGGATCAATAGCTCAGGGAAAAGCCTGATCCCAGGATCAGCGTGACTTATGATTATTCTATATTCCCTGTGACACAACTGGGTCTAATGGCGTTGCACATTTTTTACACGCAGAACCGGCTTTGTCTTAATCATCACCTCATTTGTGTTGATCGAATGTTCCACACACAAAACGAAGAGAACGTGGTGGGGGGGGGAGAGACTATACAGAATAGGGGAGAATCTGGTCTATTCTGGCTATTAAGCGAGTGTGAAAAAGACATTAGTCATCATGAAAACCATCATCGAGAGCATTTGGGATGCACTTGATAACAATTGGCTCCACAACTCTCCAAGATTTGCCCTGCACCATTATCTCTATTGTTTTGGCTCTTTTATTTGGTAATAAAAAGGCACAATAATATTGGTGCTTGGGCTCAAATGATCAGCAATCACAGGGTCACCTAGCCTCGCACAGACAGACCATTAGGTCTGGGAAGTCTGCCGTCGGCAGTCTTTGTTGAGGGGAACCGTCAGTCAATCTTACTTTGCAGCTGATTGGCTGAGCTTCAGGCAGTCGGATGCTGAGTGCCGTATTTCCAAAGTAAACACAATTGGCCATTGGCTACCATTTTCATTGAAGTAAAAACTTCCTGCGTTCAAATAAAACGAATTCCAAAGCAGCATAAATATTCTTATATTAATTAAGTCATTGGAGAAATATCCAAAATGGCACTGCCCGGTCTCATCATAATCTGCATCAATCGCTAGGGTTCGCTGATTGGCTGACAGTATGTTGTTCGGAGCCTAGCTGCCCATGTCGTGTTGGTTCCAGACTAATATCTCAAGGCAAAACCAGAGGTAAGCTCGCGAGATTTAGGCTGGCTTTGCGAGGGCTAAGGGTCAGTATTCAGTGTCGATAATAGTGGATAACACTAGTGGGTACCCTTTAACTAAACAAGCTAAACAAGCTAATGCACCACCACTAATGCACTGTCCTTGTATCTTGTTTGCTAGTGAACTATGCACACACTGCTCTTGGTCAAATGACATGAGCCATTGTAACCGTGCACAACATTTAAAATGTGAGCCTGTCCACCAGCATCAGATAAATAGCCAGCCACAGGAAATGAAGGTCATTTGTGTCATTTGTAAGCATCCCAGACTTTAAGGCCCAAAAGAAGCAGACAGCTCTTGAGTCAAGATAAGTTAAAAAGGTACATGATATTAAACTTGCACCTTGAACTTGAACTACAAAGAACCTGTTCTAACGAAATCACTTTTGTTCTTTGAGAATCATTATGGTAAACCTTGTTGAGCAGTACAAAAGTTGCTAGTTAGGATATCCATTCACAGGTGTCTTACTAGGGCAACAGTCTACTAAATGAATTCTAAGTAAATAGTACTTTGTAATTTACATTGTCAATTATATTAATTATATATAATTATATATATATAATTATATTATATATATTATAATATATTATATATAATAATAATATTATATATAATATTTAATTAATATAACTGACATTTTAAACCAAAGTTAAGCTAAGTAAAATGGGGGGGATTAAAATTCCAGATGGCAGTAGTACAACATATCAAGTACATCAACCACTGTATTTATTCAGTTTGGGAAATCCCACAATCTCTAGAAAGCATTAGTTGAAGTTGGCTGGCTGACTAGACAACAGAGACGACAAAGTGTGTCTGTTGCTAGGTCGTTGCTAAGGTCTGTCTTACTGGCTGGAGTAGTAAACTACTGTTTGTGTTGCATAGGAGTCTACGGATGTGACTGATTGTTTTCAGGGTATTAGTCAGACCCCATGTATTTCCAGGGAATGTGATTTATTTTGAGAACTAATTGCCCCACAATATGACATATTTTGATTATATCTTTTATTTTGTTCGCAACTGTGGTATAATTGCAATATTACACTCAAGAGTGTGCCCATCATTATTGGCATGACGGTGACGCGGTTAGGAAGCAAGCATCACTGAAGGTAAAGTACACCCTCTCGTGTAATATTGCCAAATATATCTGGAAGCAGCTGGTGCTCTCAGCACATGGTGAATGTGTCAACAGACACTATGAATTAGACAGAGGCCAAAGTTAACTCTCTGATCTCAGCTGTACGTTTTAGCCAGTGAGAAAATGTCAATGTCAACAATGGTTCCATCGTGAACACTTTGTGGGTATTTCTGGCTCAATCCTGAGGTGATACGAGAGGGCGAAGCAAGACTCTGGTGTTTGAATGTGAATGGAACTCAGTATAATGCCCACCGTCTCAGCTGCCATTAGGCTATTTTAATATTCAGTGTTTTTGATAAGAAATCCAACACAAAACATGGCAATTCTATTGGATATTATGTTACTCTGTAAATGCTATGGTAAGGCACATTTAAATGTATGGTGCTTGATTTAAAACACTAAGAACAGCAATTTAACACCAACTCTCTCCCAACTCTCAACTCTCAATTTCATACAAATGTGATGATTCAATCAATATAGGAATAACTTGGACATTGAATACCATACTGGATACGCTTTTAATATTACTGAATATTATGTTTATAATAAAAAATATTAATAAAAGATGTTAACCGAAATGATACCATATAATAATCTAATTATTAAGTGAATATTTTTTACCAATCTTTTGCATTTTCAACTCAAAATAAAAGACTTGGAAAAGGGACACCCTATTGGTCATGTGATGTACCAAGAGTCATGAGATGCCCCTGTGTTCCAACCCCAGTGCTTCCTATTGGTGAAGTGATTGATGATGGGGAATTGATAGTGATCTCTGTCTCTCTCTCTCTCAGCGGGCGCCCTTCAAGGATGAGTAATTACCACCTTTGTGTCCCCGGGTTCTCTTGTAGCCAGGCATGTTTTATGGCCAGGCGATTAAGCAGCTGCGCTTTACAAAATGCTATCGACATACACAAGACCAATCGACCAGGCTTGGCCCACTGCATTCTAGGTCCATACGTGATCGTAACCGCTCTTAGGTTATGACACGCTTAGGTGGGGTTAAGGTTAGAAGTCGCCCCTAAACGAAAAAAGTACAGCGCTATACAGTTGTACACTGTGCTAAACGGTGCAGCCATCTGCTTCGTGTACATTTTCATATCCGATGTTGCTCAATTCTTATGCAGGACGCCAGTGACTCGCCCATGATGCACATAAGCTCATTTATTTTTCTCTCAGCCTCGCAATTATTAACCTGCTTCAACCACCATCAAAGGAAGGGTAAGAGTGGAAAACCCACACACACTCTCTCTCTCTCTCACTCACTCACACTCTGACCCAATGGCAGACATAATGTACTATTACCACCATTATTCATAGAAGCACAATTTCCTGCTTGCTTCTTGCTGTGGTCATTGATGACGTCCAATCGTTGCATACAGACAGCGTTCTTCCTTTAAAAACATGTTCAGCTGTATCGCTGTTGCAGGGGAGTGGTGAGCGAAGAAAGAAAAAGACCTCAGTATAGCAACTGGCCACAGGATGGATATGGTACGTTGAAGAATTTAAACACAGAATAGAAATCAA